>PVKS010016431.1:0-44013 GCA_004027875.1 Aplodontia rufa | reverse complement strand
AGAGAGAGAGAGAATCAATTTTACCTAGTTTCTTATGTGGCCTTTGTTGTTCCAACACTTCATTGTATACGTGGTGCTGGGGTCAGAACCTGCATCCTCACACATGCCAGGCATGTGCCAAAACCACTGAGCCACTGCTCCAGCCCTGAAATATTCTTGTAAAATAATCATTCTGAATGTAGTCAAGCCTCTACTCCCAAACAGCAGCTTATTAAAAAAAAAAAAAAATAACAAATAGAAGAGCGTGTTGAATGATGATACAGGGATGCAATTTCCCAAATCCTGGAAAATTCTACAAGAAAAATGACTTGATTTCTACAACAAATGAATAGCAAAGAAAAAAAAGGAGGTAAAGGATATTTAGGAATTAAAGGAGACTCAAAAGATGTCAATCAATGGGAGTAGACAGAGCTTGTTTGGAACCTGATCAAACATATCACCTGGGAAAAAAAATAAGGCAGACTGAGGATGTGGCTTGTGCTTGCCCAGCATGCCCTAGGCCCTGGGTTCAATCCCCATCACCACCATAACAACAACAACAACAACAAAAGATATTTATAGACAACAGCAAAATTTGATCACTGGCTGAATATTAGATGATTTCAATGAATTGTTGTTAATTTTCTAAGTATGATAATGGTACTAAGGTTGTTTTTTAAAGTAGTGTTCTTATCACTTAGATACATCTCTGAGTATTCACTGCTAAAAGTGATATGATAATTGGAATTTGGTTTAACATAATAGGTGGCAATCCGGACAGAATGGAGAAATACAGAAGACACAAGGTGGACCTTGTGTTGATAACTGTTGAAGCTGAGACATAGAGTTAATAGCACCCCAGGCCAGAGACCTTGCTGAGGTTCCCACAGATAGGATTCAGTTACCTAACCCCCTCCATCAGAAATAAGAGAAAAATAATACAAAAAGGAAAAATGACTTTAATCACAGTTTGGCCCAAACAGGGAAGGCAGCTAATCTGTCTCACCATTCCTACACATTGCAACATATAGGAATAGAAGCCAGGCAACACACATGTAGATTCAGCAGGGCTGTGCTAGCCAGAGAAACATGGCAATTCCTGTTTCATTGGTGCCCACCAGGACCAAGTGGTAGGGCCAGGGGCAGCTTTTCAGTTTCTGTTCTTAGCATGAAGAAGGTGGGATGGAGAAATACTGGTTATCAGGAATTGGGGAGGAAAAAAACATAATTTGTGGCTTTTGGTTTCAAAGGGCTACAATACGGGACTTCAGGTTTCGTTATACTGTTTCCTCTGCTTTTATATATGTTTGAAATGTCCATAATGAAAGGGTTGTTGTTGTTGGTGGTGGTGGTGTGTGTGTGTGTGTGTGTGTTTAAAAATTAAATTCCAAGAAGTAGGACCTTACACCTTCCTCTCAGTCTGTATTCGTTTCCTAGGGCTATCACAACAAAGTATCACAGACTGGTTGGCTTAAACAATAGAATTTTATTTTTTCACAGTTCTGGAAGTTAAGGTTTAAGACCAAGGCATTGGCAGTGTTGGTTCCTTCTAAGACTGAGACGGAGAATCTATTCCCGCTTTCTCCTTGGCTTGTAAATGGCCATCTTCTCCCTGTGACTTCGTAGCAACTTTCCTTTGTCCAAATTCTTTTTTTCCTATAAAAACACAAGATTAGGTTCTACCCTATGACCTTGATTTAACTTAGTTACCTCTGCAAAGACCCTGTTTCCAAACACAGTCACATTCTGAGGTACGAGGAATTAGAACTGTAACATGTGAATTTTGGGGGACACAATTCAGCCTGTAACACTGCTCTATCCCCAGCACCTGGTACAGTGCCTGGATAGGAACCTCAATGGGTAGTGTCAAATGAATGTTGAATGATAGGAAGCAACAGCTGGGCAGCTAGACTGCTGCCTGAGCCTCCCTCTCTCCTTAACGTCCTCTCCCTGGTGTAGTTTGAAAGATGGGAATCCTTCCACTTCAGTGTGAAAGCCTGAGTTTGTGGCAGCAGGATTGTTATCAGGAAGGCAATACAGAGTCCACCAGCAGAGGGCTGGTCTTTACAGCTACCCACACTATGAATGGCTCTTTTGTGTGCTCTGATTTATAGGGAGATGGTCTTCTCTTAAGCAAGATAACCAGAGATGGCCAAGTACATCACCCCAGGCAGCATTCATGGGGGCCTGTTAGGCTTCAGATTTTCCCAGACTCTGCTTTCCCCAACCATAATAGCAACTTCAATGAATGAGTGTTCAAACCTGAGAGATGAGGAGGGACAGGAGTTATCAACAGGTGGGAGCTCTGCTGAAATGTGTGAAAGCCAAGAAAGCCTAGAAGACAGCTTTATGCATTAATAACCTAAAAGAAACAAGAACAGTCTATAATAAAAATGCAAAATAAAATTCTTTTTCAGTTTCCAGTATATTTAATAACCAAATGTACATCCATTATTCCTTTGATCCGTTATGTAAAAAAATAAGAGAAAATTAACCAGGTCAAAGTTATTGAATATATGACTTTTTTTTTAAGAGAGAGGGGGACAGTTAGAGAAAGACAGAGTCAATTTTATTTAGTTTTTCATGTGGCTTTCGTTGCTCCAACATTTTGTTGTGTACGAGGTGTTGGGTTTTCACCTGCATCCTCTGCATGCCAGGCAAGCTCCTTAACCGCCTCATATGACATTTTTTAATAACTGTATTTAGAGCATCAAAATTAGGTTAATATAGCAATCTTAAAGTACTATGTCAGGCTATTTCTTTCCTTTTTCATTTTTGGCTCAGAAATCTTATAAAAGCATGTTACTTTTTTAAAGTAATTTTTCCTAACTTTAAAGGTAATACATATTTTTTTAAAGAGAGAGAGAGAGGGAAAGGGAGAGAGAGCGATAAAGAGTGAATAAACTTTAGTTAGTTTTTTATTTGGTTTTTGTTGCTGGGACACTTATTTGTGTATGTGGTGCTAGAGTTTAAACCCGAATCCTCACACATGCCAGGCAAGCACAATACTGCTGAGCCACTGCTCCAGCCCAAGGTAATACATATTCACTGAAGAAATATTGAAGAAATAGAAAAAGCATAAAGAGAATGTTTAATCCCAACCTGAATGGGGGGGGGAGTGAGAGAGGGAGACTTGTTGTATTTTCTTCCCTTTCCATCATATTTTCTTTTGCAGGCATTGGAGATTGAACCCAGGAATGCTCTGTCACTGAACTACATCCTTCCAGTCATTTTTTTTTTTCTATAGGTGCTTAATACGTTGCTGAGGCTGGCCTCAAATTTCAGATCCTCCTGCCTTGGCCACCTGAGTCACCAGGATTACTGGTGCCTGCCATTGGGCCCAGCTCTGTCATTCATTTAAATATTTAAGATAATGTGTTCATTCCCTGAATAGAATTTTTTAATCACTTGTGATTTTATTCTTTTCTAAACAAAAGTTCATGATACACACATTGTAGCTATAGGTGGCAAAAGATGATTTGTTTTTATGGGACCATAAGTAAAAGCATCCTCTGAATGACAGTAAACCTCAGCTCTGTTCCACCAGCTCTAACCTGTTGTTTTATCGGTTGTTACAAGTTGGATATGTGTTTTTCCCCGTAGCTTGTGTGTGACACAATGCAAGAATATTCTTAGGCAAAACAATAAGGTTATAAGAGTGGTTATGAGAGCCTGAAGCTAACCAGTGAATTAATCCACCAATATAGATTACTGGGTGGTAATTTATAGGCAGTGGTGTGTGGCTGGTGAAAGTAGGTCACTGGGGAGTGCCATTGGGGCTTATATTTTGACCCTGGGAAGCAAAGCTCTCTCTCTGCTTCCTGGTTGCTGTGTCCTAAGCTGCTTTCCTCTGCCAAGCCTTTCTGTCTCATCGCGGGCCCAGACCTGTGGAGTTGGGCAACTATGGACCGAACCTCTGAAACTGTAAGCCAAATGAAACTTTTCTCCCTCTACATTGTTCTTGTCAGTTGCTTTGGTCACAGTGTCAAAAAGCTAATAAAAACACTGCTGAATTCTTCCTTTTGGTGCCCCTTTCTCCCTGTGGGTACTTGTCTCTCCTCAGATGTTGGGATATTTCATTACTGTGCAAACTCAGCTCCTGATAGTCTTCCAAAAAGTTGTGAATTTGAAGTTAGTCTTCCTCTTTTTTTGTTTTACACATGAACAACCTTCAATCTGGTCCTGTCAGGATACATACACATATACACATACAAATACATACACACGTATACATACACACACACACACACACACACATATATATACACATGCATGTGTGTATATATATATTACCTTCAGGACATATATACACTTATACATATGTGCATGTGTGTGTATATGAACGGAATGTGGAAAAATGGACTGTAATGTGATTATTGGAAACAATGTGGTAAAGTAAATGGCTGTATCACAAGTGGAGGTTGGGAATTCCTTCAACTCCAACAAGGAAATATAAGTTGGAAATTTTCATGATAAAAACTGTGGTATGTAGAGGTATAAAATGTGTGGTTGTGGAAACAGGGCAAGGGAAGAGAGTGTGAGTGTCTTACAGTTCAGTGGTTGACATTCACTTACTTTCCATGTTGCCACAGCCTGCACATCAGCTCTAGCCGCCTCTAAACCTGCATCCATGCCTCTGAGCCTCCGCAGTTCACAAGACCAACTACCTAGTTGGTGGAACCCAGTGCAAACTGAAAATGTGGGACATCTTGTTCAAAATGTGTTTAGAAATTCAGCATGACAATAGCAGAGCATTCATCCTAAGTCACACACACACACACACACACACACACACACACACGGCCCTTCCAACATCATTTCTACGAAAGAAATGTAGGTATTTGTTGAATGTAGATTGTTCTGCTCTAGTCAAACTTCTAGGCTGCTGTTCAGCTCTGCCACATAGCAGCTGCAGGACCCAGGCATGCTACTTATTTGCTTTATGACTTATTTTTCATATGTGTACAACAAGGGTATAATAATAGGATCTACTCATTAGCATTGTTATATAATAAAATAAGTCAGTACCTGAGAACTCAAAAAAGTTTATTATTGCCCTGGAGAGTGGAAGGTGAATCTCTGACAGTTGGCGTAAATGTTACCTCTGTTTAGAGCTTCCCTTGGAAAGGGGGAACAGCCAATGGGTTTTGAAAACAAGGGAGGGGGACTTCATAAAGCTTGGAAACTGTCCTCATTTTGCCTTCTGTACGTGATGATGATGCCCTGGATTCCCAGGGTGACCTTGGCAGAGCCTGGGAGAATCAGACACTACTTGCACCTCTCAAGTGTCTCTTCTCTCCTCGTTTCCCCTGGAGCAACCAAGCACAGGCCTACAGGTCTAAAGGGTCCAGACGTCATCCTGCCTTCTCGAATGTCCAGTTCCTGACAAGGGCCCTCAGCAACTCGGGTAGCGGTCAGGCACATGTGCTGCTTAGGGAGTTTTTGGTTCCTAATGACAGAAACACAGGTAATATAAGACTGAGCAAGAACATTGTGGCTAAAGTAAACGATCCATGACAAGGCGGTAAGCAGTCCTCGAGTACAATAGTGACAGGTACTATGCCATTCATATCTTTACATCTGCCTGTATGTGACTGCCATTCTCTCATACTCTCGGCCATAAATGAGAGAACTTGGAAATTCAGAACCAGATTCAAGCCAGCAGCCACTCCACTGTCCTCTACCACATTTATGGTTTCATGAGATTATCTAATATCACTCATAAGCCTATAGGTATATGCATGGAGGTTAGTACTTCTTTTTGAAAGATAAAGACAGATTCTCTAACACAGCTAAGAGAGCTCTTATCTCCTTGGACTATAAGCAAAAGGTAAATGAAATCTAGGAAGTAAAGCCAGAGAACAGCAGAGCACTGTCTGCATAGACCTTTGATCTAAGTCCACCCAGGCTAGTTCTGAAACGAACTGTCTAACTCGCAAGCACTGGAAATATTCCGGAGCAAAGGCAATTTACCATACTACACCTGAATAAACAAAGACTCGTGGGGTTGTGTCCTCATTTCCCCTTAATCAAAAGCCAATTCTTTTCTTAAAGGGGATACTCATGTTTCTGAATTCATATTCTTCCTGTCACAGGAACAATTTTTATATTATTCTCATGCCATTTGAGAGGAGGTAAAATCTCTAGATATATTTGAAGAAATAATGTACTTCTCAGAAAGAAGAGAAACTGAGAAATGTGTGATTCTGAGGAAGCGAATGGGAACAAAACCTGGACCAAAATGTTGACTAGAACCAAAAGATAGCAGAGAAGAAGCAAAGTAAAGAACCAGGATAGGACATAGAAGCACAACTCAATTAGAATCTGCAAAACCTCTAGAACAGAAACACAGAGCGGGTAGATAGGCAGGCAGGTAAATAGAGGCTGAGAGCCAGGCATTGCCAAGGACCTCTGCCACCTTCTTAAATGGGATATTGTTGGGTGGATCTTATCTCAGACCCACTCACAGATGTTTACATGTGCCGATTTGCAGACAGACAAGTGGCACTGCTTAAGAGAGAGGGACAGTGACAGAAAGAGTGGAGGGGGGAACTGGAGAGGTGACTCAGTGGTTACAGCACTTGCCTGGCATGTGCAAGTACACGAGTTTGAACCCCAGAACCACATACACAACGTCTCAGAGCAATGAACGCCACATGAAAAATTAAATAAAAATTGATTCTCTCTTTCTCTCTCTATCTCCCCCCCGCTCACTGTACCTCTCTTTAAAAAAAATTTAGAAAAAAGAGAGAGGAAGAGGCAGGGAGGGAGAGAGGAGAGAAACAGAGAATCACTTTTATTTAGTTTTTCATGTGGCTTTTGTTGGTCTGACATTTCATTGTGTATGTGGTGCTGGGGTTTGAACCGGCATCCTCATTCATGCCAGGCAAGCGCCATAACTGCTGAACCACTGTTCTAGCCCAGGAATTTTTAATATCTGAAAACTATTAGACAGGAGATTAAAGACCCAAGGAATGCATGTGGTGTTTTGCAAGCTATCGATGGGATGCTGTATGATTTTTCCACATCAATGATCACTTCTCTTCTCTAACTCTCCAGATTCCAGTTGGATGTCCTGCAATTCAATTCAATTCTAACACCATCTACCACGAGTTAACATCAGATCCAACAAGTGAAAGGTTCAGTCTGACAGGACTGCTCTGACTTCAGGCGCAAGTCACCACTCCAGGACAGATAGAAGACCCACAGGAAAAGGGCCTTAGAAAAGGAAAGGAGGAAAAGAGGATTGGGAAACCAAGCTTTTGATGCCAGTTGGTCCTAGTCAGAAGGACAGTTTTTTAACAGCCCCTAGATACCACCTACCGCAAAAGGTACTTCCTTTTGCATCAACAGAGATTCATCCCCATCCTTGTGCTAATAAAGGCTTGGAAATAACTTATCTCTAGATTTCTGAAAAAACAAAACAGAGAGCTTGTTGGCTCCCTTTCTGAATCCTCTATTTACATGTTATCCCACCAATAATCTACAGAAACAGATCAAGCCTGCAAAACCCCCTAGAAAACAGACACCTGTTGGCAATCCTCACTTGGGACCTCTCCCTCTTTGGGACCTCTGCTTTCTTTCTATTACTCTAATAAATCTTGTTACTTTGCTCTCACCCTTGTGAAAGTTTATTTTGACTCACAGTTCTAGATGTTCAGTCCATGGACTCAGGACATGGCCACCACAAAGCCAAAAGAGAGAAAGAGATCTGTGCTCATTAGGAACAAAATATAACCCTAAAGTCACACATACCTCCAGTGACCTACTTTCTCCCGTCACCCCCTACCTGCCTATTGTTACTGCCCAGTTAATCAATTAGTGGATGGACCCACCAGTTAGGCCACACATCTCATAATATAATCATCTCATCTCTGAAAATTCTTGCACTGTCTCACAAATGGGCTTTTGGGGAACATCTCATACTTAAATCATAAGACAGCCTCAGTTTCCTCAATAGGCAGGGTGTGCATGGCCAATAAGATAAATTCACAGTTTTAATGAAGAGTGGTATGATGAAATTGAAAAGAAGAATATGGGGCTAGAAGTGTTACTCATTAGTATAGCACTTGCCCAGCATGTGTGATGCCTGAGTTCCAACCCCAGCACTACAAACAACAACAACAATAACAAAGCAGAATTCAATGTAACAGCTTTCTTTAACCAATAGAAACACATATTAGGTAGCGTAACGAGAAAACATACAGCAACTTTGATGAAATAAGTACATATTTATCAAGTATATACGGTATGCCAGGAACTATTGTAGATGTTGGAATGTAACACCTGCTCTCAAGGAGCATATAGTTTGCAATTTTAAATTACTTGCAGAATTCCAGAGGTATAATGGGAATATGACCATTAAGTATAATATGTTGGCCCAGTTAGAAAATAAGGGCATAACTGCAAGCAAACTTGCAGTTCTTTTCTGAAAGTTCCAACGTGTGGTCACTTTGAATGGAAAGAAGGGAGCAAAACTCAGGAAGATGATAGGGTTAGACAGCTGGATAATAATGATATCAAGAAGAATAATGCACAAAAAGAGATGTGATTTGATTTTTTTCTTAAGTTACCATGTTTACCAAACAACAGCTTACATACTAAAAGCACAGCAAACTCAATCATACCATTCAATTCATTTTCACAAACCGAACACGGCTGTGTAACTAACATCCAAATAAAAAGGCAAAACTTTGCCAGGATATCCAACAATCTGATGACTCCTTCCTATGATGCATCCAGCTACTTCCCAGTCCCTCCAAGGCTAACCACTCAGCTGACTTCTAACACCTATAGCATAGTTTTGCCCAAAACACTTCACTTTATTAAAATTACTTTGTTAAGGTATAAATTTCACATATTTGAAAGGTAAAATTAAGTTCCACAAAAACATCAAGGTAATGAACATTTCCATCACCCTGAAAGTTTCTTTATGTCCTTCTGTAATCCATCCGTCCTTCTATCCTAGACACAGTCTGATCTGTCATTATATATAGGTTTACATTTTCTAGGATTTTATACAAATGAGATCACACATTACTGTTTTTTGTTTTGTTTTGTTTTTGGTCTGGCCTCTTTCACTCAGCATAATGATTTTGAGATTCATTAGTTGTTGCCAGAGCTGGTGGTTTGTTCCTTGATGTTGCAGAATATTGTATGAATATACCGCAATTTGTTTATCCATTAGTTGGTTGACAGACATCTGGGCTGTTTACAGGTTTAAGGCTGTTACAAATAAAGTTACTATGAATAGACTGTATGGCCAAATCTTTGTATAAACATATGCTTTTGTTTTTGTTTTTGTTTTTTTCTGGTCAAATTTCATTATGAGTGAAATGGTTGAGTTATACGATAGATGTATGTTTAACATTTTAAGATGCTATCAAACTGTCTTCCTGAGTGTACCATTTTATACATACAACAGCAGTTTATGATAATGCCAGTTGCCTACATCTTCACCAATATATAATATTATTAGTATTTTAAAATTTAAGTCCTTTAGGGCTGGAGAGGCAGCTCAGCGGCACAGCACTTACCTAGCATGCATGAAGACCTGGGTTTGATCCCCAGCACCATAAACATAACTAAATGGAAGAAAAACAAAAACCAGATGAAAAAATAAAAATTAGGGCTAGAGTAGTGGCTCAGCAGTAGAGCACTTGTCTGCCATGTGTGAGGACCTGGGTTCAAACCCCAGTACCACATACACAGCTAAGTTTCAGAGAAACAAAGGCCATATGAATAAATAAATAAATAAAAGTTGATTCTCTCTTTCTCTCTCTCTCTCTCTCTCCCATACCCTGTCTTTTAAGAATAAATAAATAAAAGTAAAAATTGGCTCTCTCTCTAAAAAAAATAAGATAAAATAAAATTTTAGTGGTTCAGATAGGTGTATAATGGAATCTCATTGCAGGTTTAATTTGCATTTTCCTGATTACTAGTGATGTTAAGTATCTATTCACGCTCTTATTGGCCACTTTATATATTCTTTTGTGAATTGTCTGAATATCTTTTTTTTAATGCCAAAATCATCAAAAAGGACTTAAATAAATATTCCAAGCCAAGGGAAGTGAGAGTGGATAACACATAAAATGTTGACAGATAATAAGGACAATGCAGACCCTCTAACACCTATTCTGTTTTTGTTCTCTGTTTAAGGAAAAATTTCTTCCGGCTACAATGAGAAAGAACAGTCCCACGTGCAGGAAGAATCAGCAGCTTCACAAATTGAAAAGAGAGGAAGAGAGCTAATGTTCTACTAATATCCACTTCTCTCTTCTCTCTTTAGAACCCAAATTTTTTAGCTAGACATAGGGTGAATATCCCTGTTTTTCCAGGACAAAGAGAGTTCCCAGGATGCAGAACTTTTAATACCAAAGCCAGGAAATACCTAAAAAAGCCAGGATTAGTTGGTCACTCAAGGTAGGCTCTTGGCTGACCCAAAATGAAGATGATTATTTCCCAACTTTATTTTTAGGTAGGTGTAGTCATGCAGTTAAGCTCTGGCTGATGAAATACAAGCAAAAATGATATGTGAAATTCCTGGGTTGTCCCCATGGAAGCATGCCCTCCTCTTCCTTCTCTTCTGTCTTCCCAGTGGTTTAGAGGTGAAAAGAACATGCTTGCCGTCTAAACTGAGAGATGGAAACTGCCTGGTAAGAACACTAGAGTAGCAAGAGGGGAGGGTGCTAGGTCCTACCTGTCAAGGAGACCTGCCCAGCTTTTATGTGTAGGAGAAATAAGCTTCTGTTTTGCATAAGCCCCTGTAGTTTAGGCTTCCTTTGCCTACCCAATATGTTATGTATGGGTACAATCACATAGTCTAAATGATTTCAATGGAAAATAGTTTTTCTGGCTGAGGTGGGGAATGAGGAGGAAAAGTAGTATTTGTTGAGCATTGCAAGTTCCAAGTACTTTACTGCTAGTTTCTTTATACAGAAATTTTCATTTATTATTCACACATTTTCGTGCACACACACACACACTCACACATCTTTTATCTAGAGGTTTGTTTGTTTTTTTAAGTGTATCAGGAAGCAGAAATTGTGGTCAAGGGTAAGTTTTTTATTTTTAAAAGAGGGAAGAAGGCATAGTTCAGGATTGTTTTCTAATAATCTAACTAACAGAGGGAGATTGGTGAGTAATTAGGCAGTAGAGATCATGAGGCCTTAAAGTGGATGCACTAAGAACAAGTCTTGTTACACCTGTCTTGATTTTACTCTTTTGAGATAATTGCTGTGTGGATAGTTTGGCAAAACGTGTACTTGAAACTAAACTATTGACAAGAACACATATGATAACCGTGCTAACTCGTTCTGGGTATAGGTACAGCTAATGAATTAATGCATTCACATCAGTTGCGGGGAAAAGTTCCAGAAGTGTGCCTTGGTCTGGCTTAATAGTTTCATCAGAAATTTGGACAGATAGTGAAGTAATCATGAAGTTGACAGATGGCACGAAACCAAGAAAGATAGTAAATACCAGTGAAAACAGATCAGAACCAAAAGCTCTTGTGGGCTCAAATGGTGGGATGGACCTAACCGTGTTCATGTGCTCAGATTTAAACAAAACAAAAATCTATCCAATTAGATAAGAATGGGATGAGTTGGTATGAGGAAAAGAGTTGGGGTGTTTTAGGTGACAGCTCAAAATTAGTCAACGGGTATAGCAAAATGGTCTAGCCAACTATACCAGAGTGACTCTCTGCTCTAAGGGGCAAATGGCTCTGTTACAAAATTCCAAGTGGCAATTTCATGCTACAGTGTAAAACATAAAGTGGCACAGCTGAGAGAAGGACTAGAGGTAGCATGAAACCGCCAGTTTGGGTGCAGCAGATACTGGAGGTCTAACCTGTGGTGCTCCAACTCTATACGACCTCTGGCTCTGGCACTCAGAGCTCCTCTCTTTTATCTGACTATCCACCTGCTCCCGAACTTTAGCTTGGCAGTGTCCCTGTTGATTGTCCTGGCACATTGGTTCTTCCTGCTCATTTCTGCTTTGGGAACACTTTCTTACTGACCTGAGTCTTTGGTGTCCAGGATGCTGGGTGAATATAAGAATGGAGGTGCTAAGTGTGGGCAGTGGGAATGGCTATGCCTCAAGCACCTCCTTGTAAAGAAGCATATTTTCTGAGGTGCATGAAGATGGTAGTCAAAAGTGGCAACTTTTTTTTTTTTTAAAGAGAGAGGGACAGTGAGAGAGACAGAGAAAGAGAGAAACAATTTTTTATTGAGTTTTTCACATGGCCTTAGTTGCTCCAACACTCAGTTGTGTACGTGGTGCTGGGGTTTGAACTCGGGTCCTCGTGCTTGCCAGGCAAGCGCCGAAACCGCTGAGCCACCGCTCCAGCCCCAAAAGTGGCAACTTTTTAATATGCTGTTTTCTCCAAATCATAGAATTCACTGGACTGTTGAGGACTAATTGATAATATGGGGCCGTATGGTCTGCATATATCATAAATACTACATACCACTACTCTATATAGTTCTGTCTATCCTAGATAAAGAGATAATTAAATAGCCAATCATGATTTTAAAAGCAAGAAATTCAAAATGTAGTAATATTTCAAGAATTGGGCAGAAGATCAATTTTTAAGAGGGCTTAATAGCATAAACTAACTAGACTTAATGAACGTGTATATACCTTAAGTAACTCTCTACTAGAAAACAACTAAACTGCTGAAAATTTTTTTGAAATACATATGCTTATAAGTGCTTTGAACTTGCAGGGCAGTAAGGAAACCTCCCAGGACAAAAGTGAAATAAAAGTTGTAATCAGGATAAGGATAGCCCTGAGGTTGGCTCTCACCTTGAGGTCGTCTACTCAGCCCTGGTGATTTTGAGCTTTCACTGGATGGCCCTTCAGAGTATGACAAACAGGAGCTAAGATCCAAGGCATGCTCAAAGTGCAGAATCTAAAAGGAGAGGCCTGCATAAAGTTGAGAACCCCACGGGGTACCTTGTCAGTGTAATGATAAACTACAAATACACTCATCATGACGAAAAAGAGAGCAAGGAAATTTGCCTGTCTTAACTTTGGTACTGAGTAGAAGCTAAAAATCTGCCTGGATAATGTGTAATCCACATATGGGGTTTGGTCTGAATTCAAACTACTCTTGAGGTTTTAAAAACTTCAGTCTGAAATTTTAAAGTAGCTGCAGGCACCCACAGGAGCAAGCCAAAATTTTTATGAAAGAATATGCCCTGAAGTCAGGGCTCAAAGAATTTCTAAAGTTCCAAAGCATAGAAGCTCTCTGTTAAGTATTACAGAATATACAAGAAAACAAAGCAGGATGGATGAAAGAAAACAGCAGACTCTATCCAACAGACTTCAGTTATTGGAATTATCAGATACTAAACATAGAGTAAGTTTGCTTAATCTGCATATTGAAATTTACAATTGGGAGGACGAAATATAACTAGAGAGAAAAAGCTAACTAAAAATAACCAAGCATAATTTTAAAGGACCAAAAATATTCTAGAAATGAAAAATATTAATATATTTCAAGAACCTGCCAAAGATCATTTAAGAAATGGATGACTTAATGCTATAAACCAGCTAGACCTAACAGGCATGTACAGAAAATTCCACCCAGTAACAACAGAATATAAGTTTCTTCCATTCTTCTTAAGTATATATGGTACATTCTCCAGTATGGACCATATACTTAGGCACAAAGCATCACCAAATAAATTTAAAAATCAAGCTTGAATCACAAAAGATATATTCTCTGGCTATAATGAAATGAAGTTAGAAATTAATAACAGAAGGATCTCAGAATCACAAATATGTGGAAATTAAACAGTACATTCCTAAATAACCAAAGGATCAAATAAAAAAATCATAAGGGAAATTAGAAAATACCGTACTTTGAGATGAATAAAAATGAAAACACAATATACCAAAGCTTATGGGATATAGTAAAAGCAATGCTAAGAAGGAAACTTATACAAATGAATTACTATAATTTAAAAAGAAGAAAAAAATCTACATCAAGAATCTAATAGGCCACTTTGTGATGAAAAAAAAAAAAGAGGAACCAGGGAATGTAGTTCAATAGTAGCGTGCTTGCCTAGCACACTAGCACACACAAGGTGCTGGGATTGATCCTTGGCACTGAAAAAGAAAGAAGGAGGGAGTTAAGAGGAAGGAAGGAGTTAAGAGGGGAAAAGATGGAAAGGGAGGGGAGAGAGAGAGAAGAAAAGAGAGAAGAAAGGAAGAGCAAACTAAACCCCCAAAAGCAGAAGGAAATAAATCATAAAGACTAGAAGGGAAAATAAATAAAATAACAAATAGAAAAATAATAGAGAAAGGTTCTGTTTTAAAAATATATTCAATGGTATTTATTTTTTACCTATATTAAAAGCAGACTTCTCTGTGACCTATGTTTCATCTAATGACAGTAAAATTCTTTTTTCCTTTCACCGGTTCTTTCAGATACAAGTTAGGAATTTCTCACAAATGAAATATTCCCAAACCTTATATTTAATGTGAATATTCTTACAAACTTGCTCTAAACTTGTTACCTAAAATTACATTGTTATTCATCCATCCTTTAGGATTAAGTATTACCCTGACAAAGTTGCATGGATTTGAAAAGATTTTTTTTAATTGACAAAATGTTAGCTAAACTGATCAAGAAAAAGAGAGAAGACAAATGGCTAAAATGCTCAACAAACTAGAGATAAGAGAAAATTTTCTCAATTGGGTAAAGACCATGTGTGAAAAACACATAGCTAACAACATACTTAATAGGGAAAGATTGGATATTTTACCCCTAAAGTCAAGAACAAAAGAAAAGTATCTACTCTCGTCACTTCTCTTCAATATGATATTGGAAATTCTAGCCAGGACAATT
Organism: Aplodontia rufa; assembly: GCA_004027875.1. Lineage (NCBI taxonomy): Eukaryota > Metazoa > Chordata > Mammalia > Rodentia > Aplodontiidae > Aplodontia > Aplodontia rufa. Next base: position 29,177 of record PVKS010016431.1, on the reverse strand, counting down.
AGGCAAGAAAAAGAAATAAAAGAAAACCAGGTTGGAAAGAAAGAAGTAAAACTACCTTTGTTCAACAGATGAAATGATCTTATATAAAGAAAAACCCCCAAGTCATTCTTTCAAATACACATATGCAAACATTATTAAAACTAATAAGTAGGGGCTGGAGCAGTGGCTCGGTGGTTACGGCGCTTGCCTGGCAAGCGCAAGTACACGGGTTCAAACCTCAGCATCCACGTACACAACTCAGTGTCGGAGCAACGAAAGCCATGTGAAAAACTCAATAAAAATTGATTCTCTCTCTCTCTCTCTCCCCTTCTCTCTTAAAAAAAAAACTAATAAGTACTTGAGCATAATGGTGCACAGCTATAATCCCTGCTTCTTGGGAGGCTGAGGCAGGAGCATGGTAAATTCAAGCCCAGCCTGGGAAAATTAGTAAGACTCTGTCTCAAAATAAAACTTAAAAAGGGTGCGTGATATAGTTTAGTGGTAGAATGCTTGCCTAGCATGTGCAAGGCCCTGGGATCCATCCCTAATACTGCAAAAACAAAACAAGACAAAATAAAACAAAACAAAAAAAAAAGGGAATCAGAAAGCTAGTAAGTACAGCAAAGTTGCAAATATGGTATCAATATATGAAAACCAGTTACATTTCTATGAATAAGCAATGAGAAATCTGAAAATAAAATTTAGAAAAATATATTTATAATAGCACCAAAAAGAATGAAATACTTAGAATAATTTTTAAAGAAAGAATTACAAAACCTGTACAATGAAAACTACAAAACATCATTGAAAGAAACAGAAACAGACATAAACAAACAGAAAGACATCCATGTTCATGGAGATCAGAAAACTTACTATTATAAAAGCAGCAGTAATCGTCATATTGATGTACAGATTCAACACAATCCTTATGAAAATCTTAGGGACCTGGACACACGGATCCAAAAATTCGCATGGAAACACAAGGGATGCAGAATGGCTAAAGCACTCTTGAAAAACAAAAACGTTGGAGCACTTACAGTACCAATTGCAAATCTTACTGCAAAGCTACAGTAATCAAGACAGTGTGTATAAGAATAAACATAGGTCCATGGAATAAAAATAAGAAAACAGAAATTATCCACTTACATTTATTGGTGCTTTTTGGATGGGGAGCTGGGAATTAAATTCAGGATCTCTTACATACTAAGCATGCACTTTACCACTGAGTTGTACCCCCAGACTCTTTTGACTTTGAGGAACAAAGTGCACATACAATTTAATGCAAGAAAGAGGGGCTGGAGCAGTGGCTCAGCGGTTTCAGCGCTTGCCGGGCAAACACGAGGACCCAGGTTCAAACCCCAGCACCACGTACACAACTGAGTGTTGGAGCAACTAAGGCCATGTGAAAAACTAATTAAAGTTGTTTCTCTCTTTCTATGTGTCTCTCACTGTCCCTCTCTCTTTAAAAAAATTAAAAAATAAAAAAAAATTAATGCAAGAAAGAATAATCTTTTCAACAAATGATTCTGGGACAACAGATGTCCACATGCAATATGATTAAGTTGGACTCTTATCTCATACCACATACAAAAATTAAATCTGAATGGACCTAAGATCTAAATGTAAGAGTTAAAACCAGAAAACTCTTAGAATAAAACATACAGGAGTTCCAGTGACTCAATCAGCATGCAGTATTTCTAGGAAGAAAAATAAACACGTCTTTATGACCTTGGATTTAGCAAAGGCTTCTTAAATAAATGGCATGGAAAACATAAGTAACAATAGGAAAAAAAGAGATAATTGAGTTTCATCAAAACTAAAAACTTTCGTATTTCAATGGATACCATTAAGAAAGCAGTGTGTACAAAATATGTTGAAGTCTTTCAAAACATTATTTTGTGATACTATTGTGTAATCAGCAAGTTTCAGCGTTGGCAGCATAGTGTGTCTATAACTCCTACACTGGACATGTACTTCAGGACTTCAGGGTAATTAAACCAATTGGACTAAGCCAAGATTACCACTTTACATGATCGACCCACAAATTGTAGACATAAGTATTTATACCTGTGTGTATATGTGTGTGCAAAAAAAGAAAGCAAAGATGCCCCTCATTGGATAAATTGATCCAAAAACTGTGATACATTTATACCATGGAATTCTACACAGCAATTAGAAACAATGATATTGCAGCCTTTGAAGGTAAATGGATGGCTATGGAAGAAATTATGCTGAGTAAAATCAGCTTAACCCAGAGAACTAATGGTCGATTGTCTCCACTCATCTGTGGAGGCTGGAACTAGAACCTGGCCATTGAGAGAGATGGTCTAGTATCATGTGTTAAATCCAGATAATGTGTATTGCTATACAACATAATACTTTTTTAGAGATATTGTGGGAAGGGGAAGGGAGGGATAAGAGTGGGTGATTGGGGGGGCACTCCTGGGGGGTAATTCTAATATCCAGAATGTATACGCATTTTATATTAGTTTGTGAAAAACTTGTATGGTTGTTCTATAATAAATCTCAATAAAAAAAAGAAAGCATGGAAAAAAAAAAAAAGAAAACAGGGGGAAAGTGAAAGAAAACCCAAAGACTGGGAAAGAATATTTATAAACCTGCTCTTGATAAGGAGCTTGTATCCAGGCTATATAAAAATCTCTTATAATTCAGCAATAGACAGAGAATCCAATTTTTAAATTATCCAAGGATTTGACAAGAGATTTCTCCAAAGAAATATACAAATGGCTAACCAGCACATTGAGAGATACACAACATCGTTAGTCATTAGAGAACTGCTAATCAAAACCACACTGAGATGCTACCACATCACACCCTCTAGGATTGCTGTAATACAAACGAAGGAAGTAATACGTCTTGGCAGGCATATAGGAAAATTGGAACCCTCACATATTGCTAGGGGGCATGTTAAATCATACAGCCACTTTGGCAAGCAATTTGGCAATTCCTCAAATGATTAAATGTAGAGTTACCATATCACCCAACAATTTTACTCCTATGTATATAACCAAGAGAATTGAAAACATATGAATGTTCATAACAGCATAGTTCATAAGAAAAACCAAAAGTAGAAACAACCCAACGGCCTATCAACCATTGTGGTTAACAAATGGTGATATGGAATGTGGTCTGTTACAATGGGATAGTATTTTGTAATGACAGGAAATGAAATACTGATACGACATGGATGAAACTTGAAAACATCAGGCTGAAAGGAAAAAAGGTACAGAAGGGCACATGTTGTAGGATTCCATGGATACAAAATATCCAGAATAGGTAGATTAGTAGCTTCCAGGAGTTGGAGGGCATTGGAGTGACTGCTGAGGGGTATGGAGTTTCTTTGGGGGATTATGATGACATTCTGGATGGGCATGGTATTGGATGCATAGCTCTGTGAAGGGACTAAAAACACTAAATGTGTGCACTTTTAAAGGGCTAATGTAATGTGAATTATAGTACCATAAAAGTATTACAAAACTAATAATAATTCAAAAGATTAAACTACTGGAAAGTATAAGTGACAGAAATACAAATCTAAGGATATGATCCAGAGAGCATAACATATGTGTTATTTTTCCTAGAGGAAAAATGTAAGAGCTAAGAATCATGGAGGACCAAGTGAAGACATCTAACATTATCTAATCAGAGTTCCAGAAGGAAAGAAAAGAGAATGGGAGAGATGAAATAGCGGCTATTTACCAGAGGAAATAATGGCATCATTTCTCAAATGTAGAAGCAGACAAAGTCTCAAAAAGAAATTTAAAAGAAAGCATTTCATGTAGACACATCATAGCTAATCCACAGAACAGCAAAGACAAATTGAAGCTCTTGAAATCTGCCAATTAGAATATTAGTCAACAATAAAAAGGAACCCACCATTAACACACAGCAACTTGAGTGGATATCAAGAATATCATCCTGAGTGGGAGAAGAAAAGCCGGTCTGAAATGAACCCGTTAGTCCACGTGGGCAGCCACACCCAGACGCCAAGCACTGGCTTGAATAACAGAAATGTACTTTCCATAGTTTTGAAGACAATTGATCTGTAGGTCCCAGATACAGATCTAACAGTGGTAGTTTCTGGTGACAGCTGTCTCCTGGGTTGCTGACAGCCACATTTTTCTGTTCCCCATGGCAGAGGAGACAGAAAGAGAGGGAGGGATAAGGAGTTCCCTGGTGTCTCCTCATTTAACTTTAATTATCACATAAGGGTCTTAGTTCCACATGCAGTCAAATTGGGGGTTAAGGCTGCAGCATGTGAATTTGGGGGGATATAATTCAGTTCATACATTGCAATATAATTCCATTTCTATAATGCTTTTAAAAATATGAAATTATAGAGATGGAAAGCTGATTAGTAGTTGCCAAGGGTTAGAGATGGTGGGGGATTTGGGTGTGACTATAAGGAGGATTGTGAAGATCTTTGTAGTGGGTCACAAAATAGTCCTGCATATTGAAACTATATGTGTTTTTAGGATCTACACATGTAATAAAGTGACTTAGAACTATGTATACACATTGTCACAGTATCAAAGTCCTCATTTACTATTACACTACAGTTGTGTAAGGTACAACCAATGAGGAAAACTGAGGAAGGGTCCAAAAGACTCTGCAGTACTTCATAGCTTCCTGGAATCTTATTTGTTTCAAAATGACAAGTTTTTAAGAAGCAGCCAGAAACAAAAAATAAATTACTGATTAATAAATGAAAATGTGTTTGAAAGCTGATTTCTCAACAATAATAAAAGTTAAGAAAATATTGCAGTGGTATCTTCAATACTCTGACCTTTAATTTAGGATTGTATTCCCTTTGAAACTCTTTCAAGAATAAAGACATAAATGCTGGAGCGGTGGCTTGCCTGGCATGCAGGAGGATTCGGGTTCAAACCCCAGCACCACGTACACAACAAAGTGTTGTAGCAACAAAAGCCATGTGGAAAACTAAATAAAATTGATTCTCTCTCACTGATCCTCTCTTTTAATAAAATAAAGATATATTATGAAATAAAGATATGTTCTGATAAAGAGTATGGTTTAATAACAATACATCGTCTCTAATGCCAACGGTAAGGGTTGTGCTTCAGGTTGTAGCAGAAGATCTCAGAGGCAAGATCTGAGATACAAGAAGAATGGTCAGCAAACAAAATTATCGGTATATCTAAATATTATTAAACTCCATAGAAGAAACAGAAATAAAGTAGATACTCTCAAAAATATTACATGAGGGCTGGAGTGGTGGCTCAGTGGTTACAACGCTTGCCTGCCATGTACAAGTACTCGAGTTCAAATTTCAGCACCATGTTCACAACAAAGTCTCAGAGCAGCAAAAGCCACATAAAAAACTAAATAAAATTGTTAAAAAAAAAAGATTTTGCTTACAATTGTTTGTCTGAGAAAATACATTGAAAAAAATCCCAAAGGGAAAATTTTTGTGTCTTATCTTTTCCAACTTAGCCAACAAGTTAGTTATCAAAGTTACTAGCAGATATCCAAAGAAGTATAAACACTCAAAGGCCTTCTGAACATGCCAACACCTTCCGAGGGTGGGGTGGGTAGCAAGTGTTTGGCAATTGCAGTCAGCTGTTATTTTGCAATACAGAGCCTTAGGTTTTTAAACTGCTATATCAAAAAATCTCAAAGGCTTTCCTGAAAGATCTCTGGGGCTGGGAGGGGATGAATCCAGCTTTACCTGCTCCAAGATACAAGGGTGAGGCCCAAAGAATTGTATATTTAACAAGCATCTCCTAAGAATTCTGAATCATATTAAGGATTGAGAAATATGATTTTAAGGGATATCATGACTTTAGCCTAAAAGAAGTACACTCTTTTCCCATGTTTTAAAATATCAATTTCTCTAGACTATTCCTTGATTGTCTTCTTTCATTGAAGACAGAAAGATTAAGACATTTGGAGGTGGTATTCTCACTTTATTCTTGTGTGTGGGGGGGGGTTGGAGGAGGACTTTCTGGGTCATATTTCCCACCATATCTCATTGACTCGGGTCTACTTTGAAAGATCATGTTCTCATTCGCTGTGTGGCAGGAATCTGGTTTTAGACCACTTCTAGGCATGTGGCCACAAGGAAAAGACAAAAATGGCCAAGTTTCCAGATGTGATATCCATGATCCTAAAGGAGAATATAGTAATACTCTCAAGAAGACAAAGTCACCAAGAAGTTTATTACAGATGTTATCAGGTTACAAAACAAATTAAAAGAGAGAAAATGAGCTGGGCACAGTGCACACAGCTGTAATCACAGTGACTTGGGAGGCTGAGGTAGGAGGATTGTGGGTTTGAGGCCAGCCTCAGCAATTTATTGAGACCTTCAGCAACTTAGACAGAACCTGTCTCAAAGTAAAAAATAAAAAGGGCTGGCTGTGTACCTTAGTGGTAAATCACCCTTGGGTAAAATCCCCAGTACCATCCCCCAAGAAAAGATAAAAAGAAATGAAAATAATTAATTTTAATAATTTATTTCAATTTCTGTAGTCATTTACTAAGTGAATGGTCTATTGTAATGTAATTTAAAACATTTGCTTAAAATTATTTTTAAATGGGGCTGGAGAGGTGGCTTGGCGCAAGTGCATGGGTTCAAACCTCAGCACCCACGTACACACTGTCAGAGCAACGAAAGCCATGAGAAAAACTCAATAAAAATTGATTCTGTCTCTTTCTCTCTCTCTCACTGCCCTTCTCTCTTTAAAAAAATTATTTCTAAATGACTGCAAAGGAGTAGTAGAAAAGATAACTCCAGGTTTTCACAAAGAGAGATAAGAGAGCAAAGAAATAGCTGTCTTTGTTCCCTCCTCACAAAGTTTCAGAATATTTTTACCAGAAGGTAAAAAAAAAAAAAAATAACCTCTGCTATACATGATACCATCAGGCACAAAATAAATTTCTGAACTCCATTTGGCTAATTAAGAATTGATTATGTAAAATCCACTTAATAGTTCATTCTTCAGCTAGGTTGTAAATGTCCTATGGATTGAAATTCTCTGAGAAATAGTGGTGCTCCTTTTGTACATTCCTCACATTTGTTCAAAGCTACTGACCATGTTTCATGATATTAAAAATACTTTTTGGTTCAACAACTGCTTTTTTCCTTTTATGGCCTTTTTCCTTTTTTATTTTTATTAAGGACTTGAGTTGTTGTATAATCATAAATGCACATATAATGACAATGATATGTATTTGATCCTAATCCAGTGTCACCCCCCACATTGCCCACACCCCAGTCTCTTGATTCCTCTATATTTCCCCCATAACAGCTATAAATGTTCACCTACAAATATATATGATTGTGAATTTTTCAGAATTAAATGATTGCATAAGTATTATTTGCCTTCAGGGTGGGGGGCGGCTTAAAGAGTATGCTACATTATTTATTGTCTCCCTAGATTCCTCCCTACCCTCCTTCCCTCTCCCCACCGCACCACGTGTCTATGGCTCCCTTGGACTATGTGTTGCTCTGCCATTGGTGGGTCTAGTAGAAGAGCCTGACTACCTTTCACCTGAGCCTCGGTTTAGCTCTAGTCTCCACAAATGAGGGAAAACACTGGACCCTTGAGTCTTTTGGTTTGGCTAATTTCGTTCAACATGATTTCTAAACAACTGCTTTTTAAAACTGACTCATTGTGAACTTGCATATCCTTATGAAATTTCAGTATACTATGTCAAAGAGAAAACTTTTAAAAGGTTTCTGAGAGAAAAACAACTCATTTGCACAGGGATGAGAATGATATTGGTTTTTGGATTTTCAGCTTGAGGCAGTTATACAGTGGAATGATGCCTTCAAAGTGGTTAACAGAAAGGAGCCTGGGACACGGAAGTCTGTGCCCAGCCAATTTATCAATCTGCAAGTCAGACTGAAAGAGCTCAACATTTAATTACCTTTTTGGAAAAATATCACTTGAGAACATGCTCAAGGAAAATGAAAATGGAAATGAAAAACGATGAAGATATGAAATCCAAGAAATAATGGTCACAACTTAGAATAGTAATAAAAAGAACCCCTAGGCTAATTGGCTGTGCAACAGGTATGAAGGCAATTGGTTCAAATTAAATAAGTAGTCAGAGGCTTGGAGATGAATGTATTTGATAAGAAACTGGATTCACTTCCCCAAATAAGTACAGTTTAAGAAGTTGCTATGAACTTAGAGACAGAGTGGTCATTTTTCTTGTCAACAAGCAAAGTGTAAGATAAGTAGAAACTCCCTGAAAAACATAAAGCTTTACAGCAAAAACAACAGCCCTATATAAAACAAATTAAGTGTAGCATGATTCTGAATAGCACATAAAGTGTAGTGAATGATACACCATTTAATCTCAGGATTTGAAATATTTATTTACGTATATTTAGGAGAAATTTTCTATTTCTTTTTCTGCAAGTCTAATGACATTTCTTGGTTCTGTGGGAAATAATGTGTACAATGATAGTATTGGAAGTGACCTTTTTTGGATTTTAGTTTTTTAAATCAACTTGTATACAAGGCATAAAAGACTTCAATTCATTGTTAAAACACAATGGAAATGTTATAAATGTTCATTAAAAAGGTGTTTTGAGATGGAAAGAGAAGAAAAGAAGTGAAAAATCTAAGGGTTGCATATATTCTTATTTTTAAAAATGAAAACTCGAGTGATTCTATCTAAATTTGAGTGTCAAGAAAGCATTTCATCTATATAATTTAAAGTCATAAAGTAAGCCAGTAGGAGAACTAAGTATAACACAACTGAGAAACTTAAGAAGAGGGAGATAGGAGTGATGTTAATGAGCTCAATTACTTATCTCTTGGAAAAGTAGGACTCAACAGACATTTGCATATGGTAGAGAGGATAGTTGTTTCAACTGTTCCTGACTCTTTGCTCCCCTTCTGTAATATCTTATACATCCACACTATTTGTCATGTGATTTTTGCCTTGCATCCAAATAGAGCACAAAAAGTGTCATCCCTGTTCATTGATCTAGATTTGACCATGTGTTGTTTTGAACAATAGAATACAGGTGGAAATAACGTGGTAAGTTCTGAACAGAGGCCTTCTGTTTGCCCCCCTTGAACTGTGGCCTTCTGCCATGGAAACAAGTTGTCCCAAACAATGTCCACTCCTTTATCCATCAAGTCCCAAATAGAGAAGATACACAGAGCCACACTGGACCAAGCCTAACAGCTGTAGGCAGTGACTCACAAGCTTGAAATAAATGTAGTAAACCATGATTTGCGGATTGTTTGCATGGTAGCAAAAAAATGACACAATATCTAAAATTGATAAATCAAGAATTGAAATTCTAAGTGTATTATTTAGAGCTAGGGAAGTATTTATAGGAAAGCTAGCAGTAGCAACACAAATGGTTAAAGTAGTTACTTTGGAGAATGGGGTTGGGGAAGAGTTTAGATTTTCATTTTATATGTTCCTGCCCTATGTGACTTTTTAATCACATGCCTATATTATTTTTATTTTTAAGATATATAAAACAGTGCACAACATCTAGGAGGCTAAACCTTTAAAACATAAAACATTACAGCAATAGTATCATGAGACATAATTCATGTCAGAAAAAATAAAGTACTACAGATGATGGAATTGTAGGAATTAAGAAAAAAGAAAGAACAATCTCACTGAATAGCTTGTTGAAGGCAAAGAAAATTGTGGAATAGATCCTTTGGGATTAGAAATGTAGGAAAGTAAGCAAAGAAGAAACAAATAGTAAATGAAATGTGGAGAGTTGAGGAAGAGTGAGGTGGGTGGTGTGGATGGAGCAGTGAATTCTTCTGAGTGAAATATGGCAAGAGGGCTGGGAGAGTTGGGAAGAGGACATTGGTTCTCTTCCGTGAAGGGTCAAAAAGGCTTGACCCACATTTATGACAGAGAGTTGTTTCATGAACTAAGGTGTTTTAGGAAGACCAAGATAGCAAGGCTGTGTCGGAGGGGACATACATTGAAAGCAAAGTCCTCAGAGCTAGTGGAAACTATCTCAATGGGCCACTTAGGCAGGTTTGTGGCATATGTCAAAGTATTGTTATTAAGTCATGTAGCTTTTATTACTACAATCCTTGGGCCTAGATTTAAAAAAAAAAATCAGTGTCTCACTCTTTTGCTAGAGATATGTGGTTCTTTATTCAGGTAGACTATTGATTGCCATGTAGGACTGGAAAGCTATGACTTGGTGAAAGAAGAGGTTGTATTTTATAAACCTCTTAAAAGGTTTCCTAACTGCAAAAAACCTGTAGGAATTTCCCCCACCTTGTGCTACTTGACATGACTTTTTAAAAAAAATGAATTTTCCTAAATTGCATCTAAAAATACCATGAATTTGTAGTGACAATTTTGGTGATCTTACTCTACAGTCCTTCTCAATCTCTGTCTCTGACTCTGTCTCTTTTCTCCTCTCCTCCTCATCTTTCCCCTCCCTCTCTGCCATGCTGGGATTTAACCGAGGGTTTTGTGCATGCTAGGCATGTCTTCACCACTGAGCTACAGCCTTAGCCCTATATTACCTCTTTTATTATTATTATTCTTTTTTGTGATGGGGGCTCACTATGTTGCATAGGTTGGCCTTCAATTCCTGGGCCCAAGCAATCCTCCTGCTTCAGTCTCTTAAGTAGCTGGTACAACAGGTCATATATCACCACAACGTGACTATAGTCTCTATTTTTTTTTTAAAGAGAGACAGACAGTGAGAGAGAGAAAGAGAACCAATTTTATTTAGTTTTACATTTGGCTTTTGTGGCTCTAACACACCATTGTATACGTAGTTTGAACCTATGTCCTCACACATGGCCGGCAAGCCCCATAACCACTGACCCACCACTCCAGCCCCTCTAGACCCTATTTAAATCAAGTACCCATCACCAATTCCATTTCTCCCCATTTGAGGTTCATATCATTTGGTTTGCTTTTTTCCCTGAGTTTTTAAATTTTATTTTCTACATTCAACCCCCCCCTTTTTTTAAGAGAGACTTTTATTATCTTTTTCATCTTTTTCTTCCTTTATTTATTTGTGTATGTTGTGCAGGGATCAAACCCAGGTCCTCACATATGCCAGGCAAGTGCCATTGAGCCAACTCTCCAGCTTCATTCAACATTCTTATTAACACAGCCAAATCTAAAAAATTCTGACCACAAGCATGTTGATGATTTCCCTTTGAAATTGGTGGAGTCAGAGAAAAAATTTTAAATTTGTTTTGAATATAGACCATCAAAAATATTTAATGTGGAGTTAAATGTTTATATAAAAAGGTTTTCTTCTCTCAGAATAAAGTTCTCAGGCAAATTCAACATTCTTTTGAATAAGAAAGAAAAAAAACCAAAAACCCTCATATACCTTCTGAGACAGTGAGATTATGAAATAATGCAGCAGATTGTTAAGCATGCTAAGTGTAATATGCACGTATGTTCACTGAAAAGAAAATGTGAAAAATAGAATCATAAACCTTCATGAAAAATTATAATAAGCCCTTTACTCCAGTTGCTTTTAGCTATTTCGTAAATACCACAGAGAAATTGGACACAGTTGGTGATGAAACTTCGAAAAATTTCTTTTTCCTTAAACCAAATGTGTAAAGCTTTCTCTTTGGCTCCATCTTCCGCTCCTCGTCCATTGTGCTGAAGAGATACCAAGCTCTTCCGGATTTTGTTTAGGTGAGTGGTTCCCAAACTGGCTGGACTCTTCAGGTAAGTTGTTTCTGCACAGCCTTTTCCTGTCACTGGATCCATGACTTTTCCAACTCTGAAAACAATCTCAGCCAGTTTTGTGTTTCATGCGCTTTGTCTGTGGAACAAGTAAAGCTTTGGGAAGCACAATATACCCAACTGTGGAAAGTTGTAGGGCACTGTGAGCAAAGTAGGTCTTTCACTTATTAAAATAATTGCATAAACAAGGATCCAGACAGAGCATGCTTGGTCACTCTCACTTTAGCAGTTTTTGGCATCGCTGTCCCAACATCTTCCTCACAATCCATTTGGCATGAATGGATTAATGAGCTGTTGACATTATGTGGCTTTGCTCCCCTCTGGCTAAATCATGCAACCCCATTTGATTTCCTTTTAAATATAGCAAACCAAGGGCTGGGAGTATAACTCTGTGGTAGAGCATGTGCTTAGCATCATATTGCCCTGGGTTTAATCCCCAGCACCAAAACAAACAAACAACGACAAAAACAAACACCGATTCCAAATCTATTGCTTCTTAAAACTTGCTTCCCTTGTCCTTGATGCTTTTTGTACCAAACTTAGATTTCCTTCTATCCTGACTCTTGCTTTCTTGAAAAGTTAAAAAAAAATCATATTGATGACTTGTCTGAGTTTTTAAAATGTCAGTTTCTTAGGTTGCTTTTTGTCCACTACCTTCCTTACCCTCGCTGACTAGCTGACTATGCATCCACGCAGCATTTCCTGGCCTCCTCAATGCAAGTACTGACCTGCCTGCTATGCCTCAGGCTTTTTCTTCTCCAGCGCTGTCTCCACTTTCCCATTTCTCCACACTTGCTGACTGCAGACTCCAGCTGGATCTGTGATCTAGCAGTTGCTAGCATTTTTTCTCATTACAATAAACATTACAGCACATATGGATGTCCAAAGCAGACAACAGTAAATCTTTCCTTTCCTTTCTAACTCAAGAAAGCCAAATGCAACACAAAACACTGGGAGTGACTTTTTTTGTAGGAATAATCTGCAATCTGCTCTAATGTATGTTTTAAAAATTTATTCTCAACTTCTATTGCAGACCAAGATAAAAGAGTGGAGGGAGTACATGTCCTATGAGAATAGTTCAAAGACCTGTGCACGGTATGTGAACAAATAGGAGATTCTGCTACATGGAGAGATGAAGTCAACTGACCAAGAATCTTTGGACCTGAGGAATGACAAGGCAAAGGGTTTCTTCTTGCTTCATACATCTTGAACTGAGTGCCAGAGAAGTGGGCAACTCTTCAATACCATAGGATCAGAATTAAAAAAAAAAAATCTAAGAAATGACTGTTCTCTCTAGCCCAAAGACCAAGAACGGGGTAATGTTTCAACAGAAAACTTTTAGACAATAACTTGCCCTATTCCAGTCAAACACTGCAGGAAAAACAAAAACACAAAAAACATAACCTCATTCCTACCCCAATCAGCAAAAGTTGAATAAAGAGCCTCGGCTCCCGTATTCATCTGGCATCCCTCATGGTCCCCACCTCATTGCTGGGATGGTGTCAAAGAAGACCAAGTAGGAGCCAGGACTTTTATCCCAGTTGATAGAGTGGATACCACAAAAACAAAGATATGACCCCACTGTTTGCAAGGGTATTATACTGAGTAAAAAAATCAATCTGAAAAGGTCACAGATTGTATGATTCCATTTATATAATACTCTCAGAATGAAGAAACTATAGAGATGGAGAACAGATTAGTGGTCGCCAGGGGTTACAGAGAGTGGAGGGTAGGGAAGGAGTGGGCGTGACTATATGTAAAAGGACAGAATAAGGGAGATCTTCGTGGTGATGGATAGTTCTGTATCTTGATTTTGGTGGTAGTTCCAGGAACCTACACATGTGATAAAATGGGAGGGAGCTATATGCACCTATTATATTAATATGTTTCCTGGTTTTGATATTATACTGTTGCTAGATGAGATGAAATCACTGGAGGAAACCGAGTAAAGGCTACAAAGGACGTCTGTTCAGTTTTTAAAACTTCCTGTGAATCTGTAATTATTTCAAAATAAAATGCTTTAAAAATTTATCCTGATTTTGATGCTTGGCAGTCACTAATGTTGTGATCAAAATATTTCCCTCTCTACTTTCAGGGGACATACTGGAATTGATTCTGTTTTCCTATCTCCTTGGAAGTTGGATATGGCCATGTGATTTGACCTGGCCATTGAAATGCAAGCATGAAAGAGAAATGGGGATGAAGTGTAGAGACCAAGCACAAGTGGCCACTTGCACTCCTACTGTGCTTTCCACTGAGGAACCACATCCTGCTATTGATTGTTCTTCTACATAGGCTCATGGTGATGTGCAGAGCCCCCATTGACCCTCAAGGGACATGGAGTGTGAGACAGAAAGAACTTGTATAGTTTAAATTTTTTTTTAATTTTAGAGAGGACAGTGAGAGAGAGAAAGACAGACAGACAGACAGAGAGAATCAATTTTTATTGAGTTTTTCACAAGACTTTTGTTGCTCTGACACTTAGTTGCGTACATGGGTGCTGGGGTTTGAACCCTTGTACTTGTGCCTGCCGAGCAAGCATCATGACTGCTGAGCCACTGCTCCAGCCCCCACTTGTATAATTTTAAGTGATTAGGATTTGGGACTTTTGTATATAATCATCTAGTAGAATAGGATGACTGTTAATCATAGTTATTTGCTATGATCATCAGATCCAAGGCTCTGGCGGGTTCCTGTCTGTGATACTACCTTCATCTGCCCAGGACTGCACTCACCACCTGACTTTACACATGATCACCACCCAAAGGATGAACAATTTCCTGCCTCAACTCAATTTGCACTGTCTGGGTTGGGGCTCAGAGCAGTCTAGCCATTCTCATAGTGATGTGCTATGGACAGAGGAGCTGATAGAATGAATTGCACCCACATTCATTGCCCAGACTAGAGCCACAAGGCAGGGCTGCTAGCCCTTTGCTTGGCAAAAGCACAAACAAGGAGGAAAAAAATCAATTGCAATAAAAGCGCCGTTGCGGTCTGCATGATTCCACACAATTGAAGTCATTTTGACTCCTGTACAAGCCTGTCCTTCCTTGTCCCTCTTTTATTCATCACCCTCTTTGTTATTCCCTACCATTGGGTGCTTGACACAATTCCGTATTACCAACCTTTTCGCTTCTCCCTTCCACAGGTCAATTGCTCATGGGCAGTTTACTTGGCTTCAGGACATCTCCCACATTTTCCCATTAAACAAATCTATCCTAGGTATCATTCCTTTGCTTCCTTGCTAGCTGGGAACAAACGTGACTTTATTCACAAGTCAAAAGAATATTAACACCATTCAGATAACAACTGTTTTAGAAAGGGCCTTATAGAAACACTGCATTGATTCTCTCAAAGCAGCAGCAACCTCTGGTGTGCTTCCTGGGACGGGAGCTATGATGAAGGAATGCAGGGCAGATAGACTACTTCCTGTGGGGTAGTTCAATTTCAACGTGTCTCCACTAATCAATCTTCCAGTCATTGATTTCTTTCTTTCTTTAAGAGAGAGGGATAGTTGAGAGAGGAAGAAACAATCAATTTTATTTAGTTTTTCATGTGGCTTTTGTTGCTCTGACACTTTGTTGTTTATGTGGCACTGGGGTTTGAATCTGGGTCCTTGCTCATACCAGGCAAGTGTCATAACCACTGAGCCACTTCTCCATCCCCGGCACTGATTTCTTCAATGGCAAAATCATGCAAGTCATGAAAACTCCCTTTAAAATATATAAAATTATGAAAAAAATCTGAATTATAGTATTATCCAGCTCAAAGGCAATATTCCCTTGAGGCACACATCTGCACACATGGAGGAAACCAGAGTCCTGGGGTCCAGAGAGGAAGGGAAACGAGAATAACAATGGAAAGATTACGTTAGGGCCCTTACTCTGGATTCTCTGATCTGTGCCCTTTTACCCACTCCTTGTTGAAAATCTTGATCCTGTTGTTGAGATATCCAGTTCCTTCTTGCTTGCAAACATGTTTATCCTTTTCTATCTCATTTCCTGTTCTTATAGTGGGTTAAGTGAAGAAACATTTTTGAATGAATAGAAATAGGTAGACTTGGGGGGGCATTTGGCTATACAGTCAGTTGTGGAAAGTGCACTTTATTACATTGTACAATGCAAATGACACCCAATTTTCTATTTGTTTCAAATGAGTTTTTTAATTGCAAAAGATTTTTACAACTAGACCGAAAAAAGTAATATTGGGTACACAGAACTCTTTAAATTTTTTTATTAAAGTAATTTTTGCATACCACAATGTTTACTTGTTTCAAGTTCACAATTCAGTTTTTGGTAAATCTACAGAGTTCCACAACCCAATTATTTATTTAAGTATGGGGAGTTGAATCCAGGAGCACTCTAGCCTATCTTTATTATTTTGAGACAGGGTCTTGCTAAGTTGTGGCACTGGCCTAGAACTTGCCCCAGTGTTCCTGAGATGCTTGGATTACAGGCATGAACCGCTGTGCCTGGGTTCAATGGTTTTAGAATATGTCGATCACTGCAAAATTATGTCTTGTACTTTCTACAGTCACTCCTTATTCCTACCTCCAGCCCTAGTGATAATGATTCAATTAGCTGTATGGATTTGCCTTTTCTAGACAATTCATATAAATAAAATCATGTAATATGTTCTGTTGTGCATCTGGCTTCTTCTACTTAGTTTTTTTGAGCTTCCTCTCTGATGTGTTTTATAAGCACTTTGTTCCTTTTTTCAAATAAATGTACTATACGGATATAGCACATTTTGTATATCCACTCAGGAGATTTTAGGACATTTTGGATTGTTTTCACTTTTTGACAATTATGAATAATGTGTTATACTTATGTCCTTTGAACAATTTGAACAAATTTCTCTTGGGTATATATCTAGGAGTGGAATTGTTGGTTCATATGTTAGTTTTATGTATAACTTTGTAGTAACCTGACAAACTGTTTTTCAAAGTGGGTGCATTGTTTTCTGTTTACTTAAGTAATGTACATGAAGGTTCTAACTTCTCTACCTCCATGTAATTTTTTTTTTTTTGGGGTGCAGGGATTTGAATCCAGGGTTGCTTAACCACTGGATCACATCCCTAGCCCTTTTCAGTTTTTATTTTGAGACAGGGTCCAAGTGGCTTAGGGCCTAAGTTTCTGAGACTGGTCTTGAACTTGTAATCCTCCTGCCTTGTCTGTGATTACAGGCATATATATCTATATCTATATCTATCTTTGTATCTATATATAAATACTACTATTTTAGTAGTAGCCATTGTGATAGGCTTTCCCACTGAGGTTTTAATTCACATTTCCCTGAGTGTCTAATAAAGTTGAACACTAATTGTTGATTGGTTAAATCTTTGGTAAAAGTTCCATTCTTTTGCCCACTCTTATAAATTAGCCTTATTAAGTTGTAAGATTTCTTTGTATATTCTACATACACATCCTTTATCAGATGTGATTTGTGAATACTTTCTCACAAAATAGGTATTTTTTTGTTTATAGTATTTTAAAAAGACATCTTTATTTCAAAGTGACACTTCCTTGTGGTGCATTAACAGGGTAATCACTGACTTTTCTACCAAAATATTATATAAGTACTTTCAAAATGTTTTTTTAAAAAATTTTTATTTTTGAATAAAACAGTAGTTGGAAGTAGTAGATAACAGGAAAAACAGGATAGTAAAATTCCAGAGATGAATCTTTGGTAAAATTTTTTGCGTGCAGCCTTTTGGTTTTATCAACATCTCTCTCGCACACAGACACACATTTTTCTTTTCTGTGATGCTGGGGATCAAACCCAGGGCCTTGCACGTGGCAGGCAAGTGCTCTACAACTGGGCGACACCCCCAGCCTATGTACAATTTGTATTTAAAAGTTTAAGATGGGGCCGGTTTAGTGGTACAGTCTCTCATTCCAGCTCTCGGTTTGCAAGCAGTAAGATACAAACCTGCGCCCGACTGAAGGAGAAAATGTACTTGGTGAAAAGATGGTTGGCTGTGTCTACTGCGGTAGAGGCCCAGAGTCGAGTCTAACGCTCTCAGGGTCCGGCTGGGCAGTGCTTCACGAAGGGGCGCAGTGGAAGGACCCTTCTAGGGCACTGCGCTGCAGGCAGGTCCCCAAGCTGTCCCAACGGTGCAGCCCCCACCCCCAGCAGTTTTTGGTCCCCCGGGGCCCGACTGCCTCTTCCGGCCGTACGGGTCGGTGGCCTCCCCTCTCACCGCCCACCCGGCTCCCGGACCACTGCATCCCCGTCGCCAGGCGCGGGCTCCGCAGGGTCTGAGGGGGCACCACCGACGGTTCTCCAGCTGCAGACCTCCCCGGACACTCCAGGTGGCTCTGCCCGACTCGGGGGTGGTCTTGCGCACCGCCCGGGGCCGCTCCGCCGGCCACCCCGGCGCGGTGAGGGCTCCCCCATTCCTCCCACCCCGTCACGGGCTCGACGTGAAACGGCCCGGGTTTACTTTGCTTGCTGCCGCAGCCTCCGTCCGCGCACAGGTTCGGGGGGAAATTCCTCGGCCCAAGCGGCGCGGCGGAGCCCACCGCAGGAGGAGCTTCCTCCCGGGACTCTGGCGCGAGCGCCGCGGTTCCCCGCCCGCCGGAGGGTCGGGCAGGAAGAGGGAGACCCGCTGAGAGGCCTGAACCTCCGGCGCCGGGAGAGCGGCGCGGCCGCCGAGAGGTGGGCTCGCCGCAGGGGAGGGGGCCGGCGCATCCGGGTGAGCGCGGCGCCCCCGCCTCCCCCGCGCAGCCGCACGGGCCGCCCGTGCCGCCGAGCACGCCGCGCGCTGTGAGGACCGCGCCCGAGCGGCCTGCGGGCGGCCCCGCGGCCCCGGCCCGCAGCGCTGAGGGGGCCCCGAGCGAGCGGCGGCGGCGGCGGCGGCACGCCGGGCGGCCCCAACTAGCCCGCCGAGCCGGGGAGGCCGGCCGCGGAGGCGGGGGCGGGCGCGGCGGAGGCGGGGCTCGCGCCGGGCCCGCCCGCCCGCCGGGGGAGCTGCCGGCAGTGGCCGAGGAGGCGGCGCGGCGGACGGCGGCCCGAGAGTAGCGCCCGCGCTGCGGCCCGCGGGACCGCGCCGCGACCGCCCGGGCCGGCCCGGAGGAGCGCCCGCCGCCGCCGCCGCCGCGCGCGGAATGAGGTGAGTGTCCGCCCGCGCCTGGGCAGCCCTGGAGTCGCAGCCGCCAGCGCGGGGCCAGAGGAGGAGGAGAAGGAGGCCCTCCCGCGTCCCCCGTCCCTTTGTGGCTGGCGCTGCCCTGGGCCGGGGAGCGGGTGCGCTCGCCGCGGGGTCCTGGTCGGGGACTCGGGGCCGCGGGACACGCGGTGTTTCTGGTTGGCAGCTGCGGCGAGCAGCGAGTTTCCGTCCTAGTTTGACATTGAGTTAGAACCGTTTTTTTTTTTTTTTAGAAGACGGAAGTTTGTTTTATTGACAAAAAAAAAATCTAAATATGGCTTCTGGGTTCGGCCGTGTGGGCACTTGGAGCCGCGGTACCAGCCTGACCCGGCCGACGGGGGAGGGGAAGACGCGCCGGCAAACCGGGGGCGGGGGCTTCCCGGCCGGCTGCGGGCCGAGAGGACCCGCTCTGAAGTCGCCCGGGTCTGTGCCAGGCAAGTAGCGGGCTGCAAGTTCCGTGGGAGCCGTTCCCGCAA
Organism: Aplodontia rufa; assembly: GCA_004027875.1. Lineage (NCBI taxonomy): Eukaryota > Metazoa > Chordata > Mammalia > Rodentia > Aplodontiidae > Aplodontia > Aplodontia rufa. The sequence goes on along the minus strand of PVKS010016431.1, from coordinate 9,866 downwards.
GAATGAATGAATGAAATGCCATTTACTCACCCGTGATCAGGACAGTGCCCATGTAAGGGTTTACCAGGAGTTGCGGTGATTTGCGTTGTCATTGCCAATCTTGCATCAACCCTTCTGGGCGACCCTCACCACCCAATTTATGACCTTGGCCTCATTCTCAAAGCTACTGAGCTAACCAGCCTGTCAACCGAACTCGCTTGGCATTTTTCTGACAAGTGTTGGCAAAGTAGTCTTTTTGTGATTGTGAACTGTTTCTGGAGGGCAGAAAATGTCACGTTTATCATACTTTATGTTTAAGACATTACTTTGTGATAATTCTTGTCAAGAACCCAGAGAGGTAGGAGATCTGGACCTCATTTCACAGATGAAAAAGTTGAGGTCCCCAAAAGTTAAACTTTGCAGGTCACACGTTAATCGGTAGAGTTGGGATTGAAACCCAGACTTTTATTAGTCTGTTGCTCTTTATGTCACATCTGTGACTAGACCTAGACTTTCCAGAATGGTAGTCTTAAATAGCCACGTGTGACTTGTGGTTATTTAAATTAAAATTAAATTAAAAGTTCAGCTCCTTAGTCATTAGCCACATTTCAAGTGTTTAAACAGTCAAATGTGGTAAGTGGTTACAGTTGAACAGCACGGATCTAGATCATACATCAGCAAATAAATATTTATTGATTGCCATCTGTCTAGCTTTAAATCCTGACAATACTGGGCAGTTTTAAGTCCTGGGAATACTGTGGTGAAAGAGACAAAATGCCTTTGCCTTTTTGGAGCTTGTGTTTTGCATGATAGTCTGAGGATGTAAAACTGGTACTTCAGAGCCTTGTTATTGCAAGTCTGGTTCATGGACCAGCAACATCCCAACACCTGGGAGTCTGGAAAAATTGTATCTCAGGCCTCTAACTCCATCAACTCAATTAATTTCTGCTTTAACAAGATTCCAGGTTATTTGCGTGTACTTTGAAATCTAAGAAGCCCTTATTCAGAATGTCAGGAATAACTGCGTTTAATGAATGTTCTGATGGTTTTTTGGTATCTCTTTTAAACAGGAGGCTGTAAAAATTTTGAGAGCACTCACCATTTATGCAAATACTTGTTAAATGCCTGACTTCCTCAGTGGAGTTTAAGCTTTTTGTTTTCTTTTCTAGCTCTGTGTCTCTTGACACTTTAGAGTGCCTGGTAAACAGCAGGCAGGCAGTCAGTAAATGTTTGCTGTGTACATGAATGAGCTGCCAGGATAGCCAAAATTGGTTGTTAGTCCCAAGCACTCACATTCATCAGGTGAGCTCATTGGGAACAGTTGATGTGAGCTGGAGGCTCTAGACACCTAGTTGGAGTCTTGCTCCAGGTATATTCTAGCTCTATATTTAATAACATATGATTACTAAATTTGAATTTTAATCATGTTAGTGTCTTTTATAGGATTTTTTAAAAACTAAATTCTGGACTTTATTTAGGTTTCATCAGTGCTACTATTATTATCCTCCTCCTGTCCCATGGTTCAGTCCAAGGTATTAATGTTCGGTGTCATTCATTGTCAAGTCTCTTTAATGTTTGGTCTGTGGCATTTTCTTAGCTTTCCTTGTTTTTCATAACTTTGGTAGCCTGGAGGAGTACTGTTTTTTGTTTTGTTTTGTTTTGTTTGTTTTTTTCAGAGAGAGGGACAGTGAGAGAAAGAATCAATTTTATTTAGTTCTTCATGTGGCTTTCATTGCTCGAATACTTCTTTGTGTACCTGGTGCTAGGGCTCCTCATGCATGACAGGCAGGCACTATAACTGCTGAACCACGGCTCTAGCCCCCTGTTCTGTTTTTTTTTTTTTTTTTTTTGAGATAGGATCTTGCTGTGTTGTCAGACTTGGTCTCAACTCCTGGGCATAAGCAATCCTTCTGTGTGTCCCTGCCACGGTGCTGGAACTACAGGCACTTGCCACCATATCACATTCTTTTGGCTTCTGAAGACCAAATAGAATCATCCCGTCTGGGAAAAGGTTTTCATACTCTGGAAAGTAAGTCCACAACCAAGGATAACCCTATCTCTGCTCTTAATTTGTTGAATATATGTCTCCTATTTTTAGGTAACAACATAACAGCATCAGTATTTTGTTTTCAGTAACATTTCTTGGATATAGTTCCGCTTTCCGCATTGGTTGAGACTGGGAAGTGTTACAACATTGCAGTTGTGTACTACAGTTCTAATATATACTGAGTTTTATTTTTATGCAGAGTTAAGATATGGTCTGAGGTGAAAGAGGAAGGAAAGGGGAAAGATCAGATGAAAGAGTAGATCAAAGAAGGATCAAACTCAGGGAGTGAAAGAAAATAGAGGAAGGAATGGGGTAACTGCATAGATAGAACCAGAAGTTAATACTTACTTAGTTAATATTTACTGAGTGATTAATATATCCCCTTAAGATAACTGGGGGGCAGGTAGCATTAAACAAGTAAATATGCAGATGAATTCGTTACCTAATAATTACAGCTTGTGATGACTGCTATAAAGTAAGGGATTCTGAAGAGTCTGTGGATGGTGGGAAAGAGGTGTCAGGGGACTACTGCTTTGGTTGGGTTGGTGAGAAAGGTATCTCTGAGTGACATTTGAACTCCTATCTCTGGTTTTCGGGGACCCTCCCTAATTAATTCCAGAGTACTTATCCCATTTATCTTTTTCTTTCACAATACGCATGTCTCTTTTTCCATAAGCACTATATTTATTTCTGGCTCTGTGATGACTTTTGCTCTTCCCAAGCTATTACCCTTTCCACCCCCACTTGCAGAAGTGTTGACGCTTGTTCTAGTGTTTGATCCCATCTATCTCCTTTATGAAGACTTTAACCATTGATTCATGCCTGTTTGTCACTCTCCTTGTGTGTGTGATGTTCAAGGGAAGGGATGATTCTTTGCATTTATATTGTGTGTCTTTACTTAAGTGTAGCACAAAGTAGGACTGAGGTATTAAGAGGGAAATCTGAAGTGTTTGAATTTGGTTGATGACCCCTAGAACAGTGGGTGAAAGTCTAGTTTTGTTTCAATAAAACTTTTTATTGTGAGATAATTATAGATCCATATGCAGTTATGAGGAATAATCAGAAAGATCCCATGTACCCTCACCTGGTTTCTTCCAGTGGTGTCATGTTGCAAAACTATAGTACCTATGATATCAGACCCATAATGATGACCTCAATACTGTCAAGATTTAGAACATTTCCATCTCTACAAGATTTCCTTTTGTTGCTTTTTTTAATCATCATGCCTCTCTTTCTTACCTTCACTCCATGCTTAAGCCCTAGAATCAGTAATCTGTTATCCATTTCTGCAATTTTGTCATTTCAAGAATATTTTATAAATGGAGTCATATAGTAAGTACCTTTGGAATTGGCTTTTTCCACTCAGCTAATTATCCAGAGATTAACCCAGGTTGTTACATGTATTGGTAGTTGCTTCCTTTTTGTTGCTGAGCAGTATTTCATAGTATGATGTACTTTCATGGTTCTTTTTACAATTTACCTTTTGGATATCAGTTTATTTACACTTTTTGGCTATTACAAGTAGAGGCGCTATAAGCATTTAAGTACAGGTTTTTGTGTAAATAGAAGTATTCATTTCTCTGGAATAAAGTGAAAGAGTGTAGTTATTGGATTGAATGACAGTTGTAGGCTTACTTTTTTTCTCTTTTTTTTTTTTTTAAAGAGGGACAGTGAGAGAGAAAGAGGTTTTTTTTTAATTTTTAGTTTTTCATGTGGTTTAGTTGCTCCGAGACTTTGTTGTGTATGTGGTGCTGGGGTTTGAACTCATGTGCTGGGCCAGTAGTAATCCCTGAGCCACCTCCAGCCCATATGCTTGCTTTTTAAAGAAACTGCTGAGTTGGTTTCTAGAGTGGCTGAAGCATTTTGTGTTCCTGTCAGTAATGTACGAATGATAAGTTTCTCTGTATCCTTTCACATTTGGTGTTGTCACTTTTCTTTTAATTTTAGCCTTTCTTTTAGGTATGTAGTTATTACCTGACTGTGGTTACAATGCGCTTTTCCCTAATGGCTAATGATGTTGATTGACTTTAGTTTTGGCAGTGTTGGGTTAGCGAGCCCAGGGCCTTGCACATGTTAGGTAGACTACAACTAAGTACACCTCCAGCCCTTGGCCATTTTTGTATATGTTCATTTGTCATCTTATTTGTCTTTTCACGTGCTAATTTGTCATACTTTAGGAAAATGACTTTTGCTCATTTAATAATTGGATCATTTTTTTTTTTTTACTATTGAACTGTAAGAGTTCTTTATATATTCTAGAAACTAGTCCTTCATCTGAGAGGCAATTTGTCCTTACATATGTCTTTACATTCCCTTAAGAAAGTCTTCTGCAGAGCCAAAATCCAGTTTCTCGATTTATTCTTCCTTGGGTCATGCCTTTGGTGTCAAATCTAAGAGTCCTTTCCCTAGACCTGAAGATTTTCTCCTATGCTTTTTTCCTGAAAACTTTATAGCTTTACATGATCCATTTTGAGTTAATTTTTATAAGAGGTGTGAGTCTTAGGTTAAAGTTTATTTATTGCCGTGAATGTTCAGTTGCCTCAGCACCATTTATCAAAAATGCTATCCTTCCTTCATTGAATTGCTTTTGTATGTTTCCAAAAAAAAATTGGGTATATTTTTATAAGTCTACTTCTGATTTCTCTGTTCTGTTCCACTGTTCTGTATATCAGTCTGCCACACCACACAGTTTTGGTTACTGTAGCTATATGAAAAAATCTTTAGATGGGTAGATTAATTTCCTCCTACTTTATCTTTCTTCTTTAAAGTTGATTTAGTTATGCATGTACTTTTTTCATATAAATTGTGGAATAATCTGTATCTATAAAGACATCTTGCTGGGATTTTGACAAACTGCATTAGATCTGAATGGATTTGGGGAAAATTAAAATTTTTACTGTGTTGTATTTTCTAATCCTTGCACATTCTGTTTATTTAGATCTTTTATTTCTTTGATCGGCATTGTGTAGGTTTTTTTTTTTTTTAAGAGGGAGAGTGAGAGAGAGAGAGAATCAGCTTTATTTAGTTTTTGTTTAGTTTTTCATCTGGTTTTCGTTTTTCCAACAGTTAAGTGTGTATGTGGTGCTGGAGTTTGAAACTGGGCCTTGTGTATGCCAGCCAAGTGTGATATTGCTAAGCCAGCACCCAAGCCGTACGTAGCATTGTGTAATTTTAACATGAGTCCTGTATGTGTTTCCTCAGGGCCAGGACTGTAACTAAGTGTAGAGCACTTCCCTACTATAGACAAGGCCCTGGGTTCAATACCCAAAATCACAGGGAGGAAAACAGTTTTCTTAGATCTGATTAGGCTTTTTGTTAGATTTTGTATATACATGAATATCTACGTAAATTTTAGCAATTGTAAATGGTATTAAATTTCTAATTTTAGTATCCTTGTATTCATTGCTAGTATATAAAAGTATAAATTAACTTTCATATGTTGATCTTGTATTTTATGATCTTACTGAACCCACTCATTAGTTCTAGCAGTTTTTGTAGATTCCTTGAACTTCTTTATGTAGATGACCCTATCTTCTGCAGAGAGGGGTAAATTTTATTTCATCCTTTTTATTCTATATGCATTTTGTTACGTTTTCTGACTAAAGTTTCTTTTACTGTATTGAATAAGAAGGGTGAGAAAAGACATCTTTGCCTTGTTCCTAACCTTAGAAAGAAAGTATTCATTCTTTCACCATATTAAGTGTAAGTTTTTTTTTTAACAGGTGTTCTTTATCAAGGTGAGGAAGTTCTAATTGTTTCTTTTTGTATCATGAATGGATGTTGGATTTTGTACCTGCATCAATTTATATTTTATATGATTTTTCTTTCTTTATTGCTTGCTTGCTTTTTTGCCATGTCCTCATACAGGCTAATCACACACTATACTACTGAGCTGTATCCCTAGCCCTGATTTTTCTTTTTGACATGGTGAATTATATTGATTGAGTTTAGAATATTGAGCTAGGTTTATCCCGGATAAATCTCACTGGTCATGCTACATAATTCTTTTTTATGTATTTCTGAATTCTATTACTAATATTTTGTTAAAGATTTTTGCATTTATAATCGTGAGTACATTTAGCACTTAGTTTCTCTTGAAAAGCAGTGCTTTAGCTCTGTTCCTCAAATTTTAATAGGTTGTATTTTTATTTTCATTCAGTTACATTCATGTATGTTTTTATTTTCCTTGAGGCTTTCTTTTTAATCTATGGATTATTCTGAATTACACTGTTACAAGTGTTTGGAGATGTTCTGTTACCTGTTTGTGGTTTCCACTTTGATTCCATTGTAGTTGAAGAACATACTCTATATGATTTCAGTTTTTTTAAATTTATTGAGGTTTGTTTTATGATCCAGAATGTGATCTCTTGGTATATGGCTGTGGGCATTTGGATGTGTTTGCTGCTGCTGTTGGGTGGAATGTGTTCTGAGTGCCAGTGAGATTCTGTTGGTTGATGGTGGTGTTCAGTTGTGTGTTTGTATCTTTCCTTTTCTTTTCTATCTCTTCGTTTCTTTTTTTTCCTGCGGTGGAAGAAGCAGCCAGGACCTTGTGTATGCTAGGCAAATGCTTTATCACTGAGCTGTACCCTCAACCCTGTGCTCATTTTGTCTAGGTATTCTACTAATTATTGAAAAGGTTGTTAAAAGTTTCTAATTACAATCGTGAATTTGTTTAAGTTATTTCAGTTTATGCTGTATGTGTTTTTCAACTCTGTTTCATACATATTTAGGGTTGCTATGTTGTCTTGGTAGATTGGTCTTTTTGTCATTACATAATGGCTTTCTCTGTCTCTACTCTTCTTTTTTCACTGCCAGTACTGCTTTCCTTTGATTGTATGATATAACTATTTTGACCTTTTGATTTTGATCCTGCTTATACTGGTATGTTTGAAGTAAGTTTCTTATAAACAGGTTATAGTTGGGTCATATTTTTAATCCATTTGGCCAGTCTCTGTCTTTATTGTTGCATTTAGACCATTTATATTTAATGTAATTATTGGTGTGTTGGGGCTTAATTCTGCTATTTTATTTTTTCTTCCTGTTTCTTTTGTTGTTTTTTTCTTTCCCTGACTTCCTGGGGTTTATTTGAACATTTTAAAGTTTTTTTTTTTTAATTTTGAATTTCTATACAGTTTTTGAGTGTAATTCTTTGTATAGATTTTGTTTCATTTTCATTGGTTGCTCTTACATTATATTTTATAGAGCTTATTTTATCTGCTGGTGTTTTAATCTTATTCAATTGATATAGAAACCTTTTTGCATTCCTTTACATTACTCTGTTTATAACAAAATTATAAATGTTTCCTCCACCTACAGTTAGAACCACATCAGATGTGTTATAATTTTAGCTTTCACAGTAAAACGTAAATTTAGAAAAACCCAAAACCTATGGTATTTACTCACATTTTTGCTTACTGTGTTCTTTCTTGAGGTCTATACATTCCTTTCGTTTAAGAGCTTTATCCATACTTTTACTTTTGTTTTCCTTCATGTGAGAATGTCTTGATTTCCCCTTTCATTTTCTCTGGATATAAGGTTTGGTGTTGATGGTTCTTTTACTTTCAGCCCATGAAAGGTATTGTACCACTTTCTGCTGGTCTCTCTGTGTTCAGATTAGAAATCCATTGCATTCAAATCACTTCTCTGTAGTTAAGGTGCATTTTTCTCTTACTATTCTTAAGAAATTTTTGTCTTTTTAAAATTTTCTGAAGTTTATCCCTCGAATAAACCTCACTGGTCATGCCACATAGTTCTTTTTTTATAGGTTTTTGAATTCTACTTACTAATATTTTGTTAAAGATTTTTGCATTAATAATCACCAGGGGGGCTGGAGTGGTGGCTCAGCGGTTTCGGCGCTTGCCTGGCAAGCATGAGGACCCGGGTTCAAACCCCAGCACCACATACACAACTGAGTGTTGGAGCAACTAAGGCCATGTGAAAAACTAAATAAAGTTCTTTCTCTCTTTCTCTCTCTCTCACTGTCCCTCTCTCTTTAAAAAAAAATAATAATAATCACTAGGGCATTTATCACTCTTTTAGCTGTGTTCCAGAAATTTTTTTGAAGTTTATGGTACTTTATAGTATGGATTTCTTCAGGTTTATCCTGTTTGGGATTTAGTCACACTTCTTAAGAGCTTGTTTAAAGAAAGGTTCTAACAGGGCAGCACAGCTGCTCATGTACCCTTGACCCAAGAACAGTCCTCTGTCAGAGAGGTTGTCTTCTTCCATGCAAATGGAACACCATCTGAAGTAATAAGAGTATTTAGGGGAGAATAGCCATGAGAGTTTTAACTTATGTCGTTTAGGAACATAAAAGAACTAAACAGCTTTGCTATTTGGGATAAAAAGTAGTGGTAAAATGGTCTGCAACTTGGAAGGGAAGTGAGAAAGTAGAAGGAAAAGAGGGTAATTAATTGTAGACTGAGAATCTTTTTTTTTTTTTTTTAACAACTTTATTTAGTTTTTCACATGGCCTTAGTTGCTCCAACACTCAGTTGTGTATGTGGTGCTGGGGTTTGAACCTGGGTCCTCTTGCTTGCCAGGCAATCGCTGAAACCACTGAGCCACCGCTCCAGCCCCAGACTGAGAATCTTTGATCAGGATTGGAAGTTCTTCGATAAGCAACCTTTCAGTGGATGAGATGTGTAAAGAAAGGACCTTTTGTGGCAGAAGGTTTTGACTGGGAATGCTTTTTAAGTTAGATGAGGGGATGCAACCCCATCAGCTTATCAGCTGGTCCTTACATGTGGTGACTCAAGAAGAGAAAGTCTGAAGAGTATTAGGGCAACAGTGAGTAGGTTCAGACAGACTGGAATGCCAGCTAGCAATAATTGTAGATGGGGCTGCACAACACAAATGAGACACCGTAGATAGCATCAGCTACATGCCACACACTGTCATAAGTGCTATACTTATATTGATTCATTTGATTTTTATAGTAGAATTAAATGGCGTGGAGAAGTGAACTGGCGAAATGGGGATCTGTGCCTGTTATCTTGTCTGTTCATTTAACATAGCATTCTGGTTCCAGAGTTTGGGATAGAGAGAGGGAAGGAGAGAGGGTGAGCGAGAGGGAGAGAATATCATTTTATTTTTTCATCTGACCTTTGTTTCTCTGATGCTTAGTTGTGTATGTGGTGCTGGGGTTTGAACCCGAGTCCTTGCATATGTCAGGTAAGCATTCCAAATGCTGAGCCACTGCTCCAACCCCCAAAGTTTATGATCTTAATCTCTAAACTAGACTGCCTTTCTAGGATAGCTTGGGCAGGATTGAAGGTGGCTTTGAATACTAAACAGAAGAGTATGGATGTTTGGAAGGCAAGAGGGAACCATTGAAGGGTTTTGATGAGAGTGTTGATTGATATGATCAGAATTAAGCTTGAACCCTTGCCAGAGCTATCAGGCAAGACAAGGAAATCAAAGGTATTTGTATAGGAAAAGAGAAAGTTATATCTATTTGCTGATGACATGATTCTATACCTAGAAGACCCAATAACATTGGCCAGAAAACTCCTAGAGCTTATAGGTGATTTCAGCAAAGTAGCTGGCTACAAGATCAACTCCAGTAAGTCTCTAGCTTTCCTTTACTCCAGCAACAAATCTGCAGAAGAAGAAATCAGGAAATCTCTCCCATTCACCATATCCTCCAAAAAAATGAAATACTTGGGCATTAACCTTACAAAGGATATTAAGGACCTCTACAAAGAAAACTATCAAACACTAAGAAAAGAAATTACAGAAGACCTGAGTAGATGGAAAAACATTCCATGCTCATGGTTAGGCAGAATCAATATAATAAAAATGGCCATTCTACCCAAAGCCCTATACAGATTTAATGCAG
>PVKS010016430.1:0-44013 GCA_004027875.1 Aplodontia rufa | reverse complement strand
GGGAGGGTATATGAAGAACTCATAGGAGTCTGGAGATTGGGAAGATGGGGGAACCATCCCAGAAGCCCATGTCATTCCTCCACGAGCTACCCATTTAACACATGAGTTCTTCTGGGGGAAACTGCAACAGGTGAAACCCAAGGTGGTCATCCATGTTTTGGCATTACCCCTGGATAACAAAGTTTATATACATTGATTGCTATTGTTTTGATAATGTTTCCCCCTCAACTGTATCTCTATATACTTCAATAAAAAAAAATAAAAAAGAAAGAAAGTGGGATTTGCTCCACTCTGGTCTCCTGGCTTCTCCAGGAACCCATGAGAGTTACTAACAGGTTCTCTCCAGTTTTCTTGAGCGTTTTTCCCCACTGTAGCTTGATGGGTTCTGACTTCTCCTGACTTGTGGTGGATTTCAGTTGTTTTCTAGGCACTGGCTCTGCACCACCCCACTTGGAGACCTTCGTTTTTGCTAGAAATATAAAAGCCCAGTTGGGACTTCAAATCTTTACTTTGTGCTACCTGCCATCTGCCGTGCAGTCACTAATCAGCGTGCCAGTAACTTTCTCCTATTTGCTGCAAATATCGTTTATATACCTTCTTTTGTTTTCATCTTCATTTTCCATAAGACTCAGTGATTTGGGGGCTTTTGTCTGGATAAGCCTCTTACAATACCTAGATCCATTTAAAAAAGTCATCCTCACTTGCTTGTGTCTCTTTCCATCCTCTGACAATGTCATTTAAATATCAGAGCCATGTAGAGAGGCCCCTGGCATGGCTTTGCGGCTTCCTTTCGAGGTTGCTCCTTTCCTGCCTTTACACAATGCCTGGCTCAAGAGTGGCAGTGTGGTCAGAAATTTATTTTATAGCAGGGAATTCTGATTACTGCACAGGGTCAGCTGAAGCAACTTATCTATACGGAATTCCTAGTCCCCTCAAACTAAGTCCCCCCCAGCTCGCTAAGCAGATGATGATTGTGTAAGCAAATATGATATCCATTTTCCCTCCACATAGGTTTGTGTGAGGAATGGAGAGCAAGTGGGGATGATTGTGTTTCCCCGAAGGAGAAATAAAGAAGGCCTGGGTTAGGAGCAGTCCAGCACAGGAAGGAGAGCAATAGCCAGATCCTCGCCAGGCTGATCTCCAGTATTAATGGCCTTGGACCTCCCTGTGGATAAAGGTGACAGGTGGGGCTTGGACTGGTTTTCCCTTTGAGCCCCAGTGAGTGGAGTCAGGATGCCTCTCGAACCCTCACTCAGTCTATCACCCCTCATGCCCTCTGGATACATGTGGATTTAAATTCTCCCACCACCTTGGCAGCAGATGTCCTGGTGTCTCCAAATTTTACTCAAAAACTTTTTGCACATGCCTAATACTCCTTCTTCCTCCCCTCTTTTTCCCATTCCTGCTTCCATACACTTTATTTTTTCCTTCCATGAAGCCACATGCTTCTCTGGTCTTAAAGCCAGTGTAAGAGCCAAACAGGAAGGTATTTGTACCTGCTGGATCCTCATTCCTGTTGCCTTTATTTTATAAATGATTCTCTTATATTCTAATATCAGGCTCTTTTTTGTTTCTGTCTTTACACCACCATTGACATCCAAGCCATGATCTTTAGTTTTACCTGAGAAATGTTCCTTAATTCCTACACTATCATCAACCACTTCCATTGATGCATATTTTGGAATAATTTTTCCTCATTAAAGCCAAAATATATGAAGAAAGAGGTGATGTATAAATTAATGTGGAAGAACAGCAGAATTAGAAAATCATCATTTTGCAATCTTTGGTGAAATTATTGATTCAGAAAATGATTATTCTTGGATGAAACCATTAGTTAAAGGTTGATGGGAACTTTACCGTAGCAAGAAGTCAGGCTAGTGATTAATATAGCATCACTAAAAGTGGAACAGACAATCCTGTGGGCCTCCTGAAATAGGAACTACTCACTTCTGCCTCAGAAGAGTTCTTGCCAAAATAAATTTGAAACTGTAATTAGTCAACTTGAAAAGCTAAGTTCCAAATTTTAGAAACATAGGGGACAGGAGAACAAGTCAAATGACACCATAAAGAGGCAACCTGACAAATCTAGAGTGTAAGTTTTTCTGTGTAAGTTACTGCAACAGTCCAGGGCATGAGACTTCATGAATTCAGAGACAGAACACAAACATTATCAGGACTCTTATTTGAATGCTGGCTTTAGCAAACCAACTATGATCTAGATAGTTGAGGATACTTAATCCCACAGAATGTTACTAATTTTACTAGATATATTTTTGAATCATGGCAATGAGTATATGGGGTATGCTGTATTATTCTCTTACTTTTTGTATTCTTCACAATGTCCTGAATAAAAAGAATTTTATATGGACTAAAAAATGGAGCAAGCTGGTCAATATTCTTGCCAAGGGGGAGTATCTATTGTAAAATGACTGAAATGAGTTATTCTGCCTGATTTATATCCCTTTGGTTTTTTTTTAAACAAATTTGAAGTGTGGTTCTTAAATCAAAAAAGGAGAAAAAAATTATTAGTAGCAGAGTGGTTGGAGTAGTATATACGTGTTCATCTAACACACACTTGATTTCGTGATAGAACCCGCAGACCACACAACATCTTTCATACTTTACTTGGCAGATTTAGAGGATCTGCAGACTTAAAGGGACCTGGGAGTCCATTAATCTGCACTTTGCTCTGAGTTAGACCACATTAAACAATTCAGTGGTGATGAGAATCTGTCTTCCTTTTATTGTCCTCCAGAGAGAGGGATTCAGTATCTCTCCAGTAAGGGAAAACTGATGGTGTCATTGTTGGGCTAGTTTTCCTTTGATACCAGGTGCCCCCGAAACCATTCGTGTTGTATTTTATCAACAATAAGGAGAAGGAATTCCCTTTCTCTAACAGCTCTTCACATCTCAGAAAGACTGAACTTCACCTCTTCCTCAGCTTCCCTTCCTCTCCTTTCTTTTTCTTTTTTTCTGCCAGGGGTTTATTTCTAGTCCTTCCACCATTCGAGAGGTTTTTCTCTGTGGTCCTATGGTTTTTTTTGTCCATCAGAGATGTAGCAGGGACCCACTGTCCTAGAAGGAGCTGACAGCCTTCAGAACCAGGTGCTGGTTCCCTATGGGCACCCAGCCCCAGCCCCACCCCTACCCTGTGTCTGTGGACTTGCCCCTTTCTGACTGCAAGGATCTTTCCAGCCCCAGCCACACCATCGGAAGTCTGAGAAAACTCATCCTCTACATTGTTCATTTAGAAACTTCCAAAGCATTGTAAGGCCTTCGTTATCTGGATTCCATGATGTTGTGAAGCAATCTACAAATCTTGCATATTTATAAATGTATCCTTTGGCTGTATATTAGACTGTTTTGTGTTAGTACAATGAAATACCTAAGAAAAGGTTGTTCAGCTCAGTTTTAGAGACACTTCCACTTACTTGGCCTTTGGTGAGGGTGGTGGATGTCCACATATTTATAGGAGCAAATGGAGACATCTCAAACTGGAGGAGATACAGAAAGACATCAAGGTCCCACAGTCACCTGGGAGAATGCCCTCAATGACCTAAGGACCTTCCACTAGAAATCCAGCTCTTAAAGTTCCTTAGCATTAACCAGTGCTACCACCAAGCCTTTACGTATGGACGTTTAGGTTATATGACACTGACTTCTTAGCCCCTTCTAAAGGTACTTGGAACTCCGGGGTGGAGGAGCAAGGCAAGCCTAGGTGTGGGGTCAGTCTGGGCTTATGGTGCAACATATTCGCATCAGTGGCTACACTTCTAACCCTGCAGTCCAATCTTCAATCCACTTATCTATGTAGTTTACTTGATCATAGGATTCCCAAGGTCAAGAGAGAGACCCCTTTTGTTTCTGACTACCCAGCACTCAATCTGTGCCTGGCACAATGCCAGTATTTCAATGCAGTGCCTTTTACTTGCTTTATGCGTGCATATGGGTCCGTGTGAGTTGGTGAGAAAGATAAAAAGGAGACATCAGTTTTCTCCTGAAAGCCCATCAAGTTATCCAGCTGAGCTGTCTAGTTCAGAATTCACCACACAGCACAAAACAAGCTAAGCTAAACAGCAGCCCGGACAGTAATGAATATGAAAACAGCATAATAGAGCGAAGTACTGAGAGAGCCATCTATTATAGATAGTTTAATTTTCCTTAAGTGAAAGATCAAGGATAGAAGCATGAAAAGATCATGATAATTTCAAAAGGAGGAAATGGATAGCTAGTGAACATGAAGAGAATGACTACAGGGAGAAGGTGAATCAGTCCATCATGATTCAGCAACTCTGGAAGACAGCAGGCCTGTTTTTGGGTGCTGGAAAGGAGCTCTACATGATGGAAGAGCCTAACTCCTGGAAAACACTTGGATCCTGTATTGCAGCTGTCATTTTCATGGTATGAGGCTGTCACTGCCTTTGTTCCATGACCAAATTCACGTGGATTTGTCCTTCAAACTTACCCAAGGAATTAGAATGTCAACTACAGTGTTTGGAAAGCAACCAGCAAATTAGGAGGAAACAGAGAAATTTTGATAGCTTTAAAAATAATTTATTTTGGTTCACACTTTATGTTAAAATATCAGATCTGAAGAGACCTCAAGAGGTATCCAGTATAACACCGTTATACTGTTATTTTACCGTTGAGAAAATGAGACCCATGGAAGAACAGTGATAACATTAGTGCTCACTACAGAGCTACAGCTTGGATATGAAGTGTTACTCGTAAGCTCATGTGATGGACAATGCAGGAATGTTTGGTGGTCAGACGAGCCATTTGCTCCAGTGAATCTGTTTCCATAGGATTCACTGGGGCACTGTTACAGTTTGGATTTGAAGTGCCCCCCCCAAAGCTCCTATGTTAATGTAGGAGGGGAAATGTTTAAATCATGAGAGCCCTAACCTAATCAGTGGATTAATCCATTTGATGGATTAACAATTTGAATAGACTGCTGAGTTGGAACTGGAGGCAAGTGGGGCGTGGCTGGAAGGAGTAGGTCACAGGGGATGTACCCTTGGGGATTACACTTTGTCCCAGGCTCCTCTTTTGCTCTTGCTGCTTCCTGGTTGCCATGAGTTTAGCAGCCTTCCTCTGATATGCCCTTTCACTATGAGGCTCTACCCTACCTCAGAGGCAGAGCAATGAAGTTGGCCAACCATAGACTGAGGCCTCTGAAACTATGGCCCCAGAGTAAACTTTTCCCCCTGTAAGTTGTTTTCATCAGTATTTTGGTCACAATAAACTTTTCCCCCTGTAAGTTGTTTTCATCAGTATTTTGGTCACAATGATGTTGAGCTGCCATATATATACATTTACATTTATGTATATGTATATATACATGTATACATATATATATATATTTATGATTATTCCATTATATCAAGATACTGTTTTTAAAGAGAGAACAGTGAGAGAGAGAGAGAGAGAGAGAGAGAGGATCAACTTTAATTTAGTTTTTCACATGGCCTTTGTTGCTCTGTTGCTCCATTGCTGGGGTTTGAACCCGTGTACTTGCACATGCTGGTCAAGTGCGGTAACTGCCAGGCCACTGCTCCAGCCCCCAAGACACATTTCTACTGTGACATTGTTATATTGCCAATTGGTGAATTTTGGCAAAATTTACACTAGATTTACCATGTGTGATTTTGAAGAGGTAGATCAAAAGATCCACTGTAGCTGTTTCCTTTGGTTTAAGCGGAAGAAGAGCACAGATTGCAAGTTTGGTTGCTCTAAGCTTTGCTTTGTGAGTATTATTTAGAGATGTTTTCAGTTTCAAGAAACAGAAAAAAAAACCTACCAAAGCTGCTTAAATTATTATTTCTGACATAATATGAAGTCTGAATGTAGGAGACTTTGTTTTTTAGTTCAGAAGCTGCACATCAAGTTTGACGTGTGATTCTCTTGACCTTTCTCTCATGGTCATAAAATTGACTGCTATGGTTCCAGACATCATTTTGGCATTTGATGCATGAAGAAAGAGGAAGGGGAAGAGTCAGTTGTATTTTCCTCATTATCAGGAGAAAAAAATGTCTTTCCCAGTAGTGCCCAAGAAATCTATTTAGATCTCATTCAGTAGAGTTGGACCACACTACAGAGAAGATGGAAAAGCAGGAAAAAGGGTGGCTTTAATTTGTTTACACCAATCATGATCTTATTCCTCAGGCCCTGGCTCATAATCAGAGTTTTTTCTAACACAAAGGAAAACGGGAAGTAGCTCTGAGTGCTCCATAGCACCCCAAAACTGTCAATATCCCTCACATATATGCGACGCATTTGGAGTACAAGATTGATGCAAGGATGGGCAGTGGAATCTCTCTCTCTCTAGTGTTTGATTGTATAATCTTTTTATGTCTTTAGTTTATTATTTCAGAACCAAAGGCTTATGTGAAGCTGATAAAGCATTTTCATTGCCAGCCATTTATAGGGTGCAAACTGTGGAAACAATAAACTCATGGAACACTTTTTACCCTGCTTTGTAGCTCAACTTCTAAACTGAGGTAAAAAGGAGAAATTTTATGACATGTTTACTTAAGTAAATATTGACAGTTTTTTAAATCCCTTAATATAAAACCTTCTCTATGCAACCAATAGGGTATGTGTGTGTATGTGTGTATGTGTGTGTGTATGTGTGTGTCTATATCTATGGATATATGTATGTACATGGTGTGTGTGTGTGTGTCTATATCTATGGATATATGTACATGGTGTGTGTGTGTGTGTCTATATCTATGGATATATGTACATGGTGTGTGTGTGTGTATGTGTGTGTCTATATCTATGGATATATGTACATGGTGTGTGTGAGTGTGTGTGAGTGTGCATGTGTTTAGAGAAAGTTGCACATGCAAGAAAGTGGAAGCCATAGAGACCTCTGGAGAAGAGAATGTGGCTGGCTGGGAGCCTGACTTGGGCACTTTCTAAATTTTATAAGATGAGCATGTATTTCCTTCTAATATTATGCTCTGTGAGCTAATGGCTCTGAGCAGAGGATGAGTTCCTTGAAGACTAATGCTACATTCTGAACAGCATGGCTTGGAGTTAGCCATAGTCCAGCCTGTGTTACCTAAGAGACCTCACTCAATTGCTGCGAGCTATAGTTTTCACATTAGGAAAAAGGCTTGAGCCTGAGTTTATAAGGAATGAACACAGGGATGTATGTAGCCTCATGGAGCCAGGGGTTGGTCTTGTCCACTCTGCTACCCAGGCTTGGTGAGGGCCATCATTGACATGCAGCCCTGACCCCCAACTGACATCTACAATGACATCCTGAGTGCCCAGTGTAAACCAGTTTTCACCACGGCAGCCCTACCTCCTCAGCAGCAAGGACTTCCTCCCTGCTGTGCTGAGAAAGCTGGGGAAGTACCCAGTACATTTAGAAAGCAAACAGATTAAAAGCTTGTAGGCATGTAAAGGCGGATAGATAACTTACTTCCTAGCACAGTTCATTTCTCAAAGGATCTGCGTGAGCATTTTTTTCTAGACTTGCATTATCTCTTAAGTCAATAATAAGTAATGACTCTTTTAAACTTTTTACTTTTAGGTCTGGTGTGGTGGTGCATGCCTGTAATCACAGTGACTCAGGAGGTTGAGGCAGAAGGAGAATCCCAGGTTGGAATCTAGCTCAGCAACTTAGTGAGACTCTAGACGACTTATCGATGCCCTGTCTCAAAATAAAAAATAAAAAAGGACTGGAGATGTAGCTCAGTGGTGAAGTGCACCTGGGCGCAATCCCCAGAAGTACAAATTTTTACTTTTGTTTTAGAAAACATGTTTCAAATATCTTAGTGTCATTCAAACCCTCAGGGATGGCTGTCACATTTATCTCCACCTTCAACCACTTTTGGTAGAGTGGATTGGTTGTCTATTGCTGTGAAACAAATTACCCAAAGCTTAGAGCTTTAACTCTCACAATTTCTATGGTCCAGCAATGCAAGAAGGAGTTAGCTGGCTGGTTCTGGCTCTGGGTCTCTCTTACCGTACCGTGTAGTCAGAGGCCAGCCAGGGACTGAGGCCTGCCTGTAATCCAGATGACTTGAGAGGCTGAGGTATGAAGATTCCAAGTTGAAGGCCAGACTGGGCAACTTAGTGAGACCCTGTGTCAAAGTAAAAATTAAAAGGACAGGGATGTAAATCAGTGGTAGAAAGCTCCTGGGTTCAGTCCTGAGTACTGAAAAAAAAAAAAGTTAGGGCTGCAGTTATGTGAAGGCTCAGGTGGGGCTGAGCCCATGCCCTCGTGTAGTTGGCAAGTTGGGGCTGGCAATTGGTGTATATTTTCTATTCACATGGACTTTTCCGTAGGTCTGCTTAGCTGTCCTCGCGACATGTTGACCATATCCCCCTAAGCAAGTTCCCCTAGAGTCCTGTGGAAGCAGTGATGCCTTTTATGACTTAACTTCAGCAGTCACGGATTAGCTTTTCGGAATACTCAGCTGGTTACACAGCACTCATGATTCCATGTGGGAGGAAACTAAACGAAGGCACAGATACTTAGAGGCCACTTTCTTCTTTCTTTCTCTTTCTTTCTTTTTCTTCTTTCTTTCTTTTTTCTTTCTTTTTTTAAAGAGAGAGGGACAGTGAGAGAGACAGAGAAAGAGAGAAACAATTTTATTCAGTTTTTCACATGGCCTTCGTTGCTCCAACACTTAGCTGTGTACGTGGTGCTGGGGTTTGAACCTGGGTCCTTGTGCTTGCCAGGCAAGCGCCGAAACCCTGAGCCACGGCTCCAGCCCTCTTTTTAAAAAAATTTTTTTTTTTAAAGAAAGAGGGACAGTGTGTGTGTGAGAGAGAATCAACTTTATTTAGTGTCTCATGTGGTCTTCATTGCTCTGACGCTTTGTTGTGTACATGGTACTGGGGTTCCAACCCGCATACTTGCGCATGCCAGGCAAGCGCTGTAATTGCCAAGCCTCTGCTCCAGCCCTGAGAGTCCACTTTCAGGGCTGCCTATAACAGAACTTAGATATAATGGCACTCAGAAAATACCTAATGATTTGTGTATTTTATGGTACAGGTGTATAAAATGTGCGCACAATATATAAATGGTAAAGGGCAAAAGTTTGATTGTTTTATACTTTGGAAAGAGGTATTATAGGTCAGTGTCTCCCCTGGAGGTCTTTCTAAACCATAAATTGCAGGGGGTCCTTCCCTAGCAGCCAGGTTCGGTAGTTCTGGGGTGGAGTAGGAGAATTTGCATTCCAGCAAGTTTCCCTAGGTGAAGTTGATGGTGGTGGTGGTGACCTTGCTGATCCAGGGCCACACTCTGGGAATGCTAATTTATGTAAAGTGCTGAGTGGTTCTTTGAAAAAACATCCTTGACTTTTTAGAGCTGAACACCCAAATTATCAAACTCATTAAGCATAGCATTTAAAACTTGAGGCTTACCAAATGATAAAGTTAATGCAAATATATAAATTAGGGAAAAGACATGATATGGACAGCACTAAGCAGTAATGTGCTGGCCAACTGGCTCTCCAAAAACTAGAGGAGCCCTTCAACACACAATAGGGTTATTTACTAATAAACTCTTTATAAGTTGTTGTTGTTGTTGTTTTTTGTTTTGTTTTGTTTTTAGTCAGCTTTTTCATTCCTGTGACTAAAGGATGCAATAAGAACAATTTTAGGAGGAAAAGTTTATTTAGGGACTCATGGTTTCAGAGTTCTTAGTCCATAGGCAGCTGGCTCCTTTCCTTGGGGTGTAAGGTGAGGCAGGACATCATGGTAGAAGAGTGTGATGGAGGGAAGTGGCTCAAAGTACAGCTCCAAAGAGCAGAGAAAGAGAGGGACAGAAAGAGAGAGAGAGAGAAAGGAGAGAGAGAGAGATCCATACTAGAATTGAAATATATATCCTAAAGGCACAGCAGCCCCAATGATTCACTATCTCCAGCCACTCCCTACCTGCCTTCAGTTGCCAGTTAATCCCTATGAGGGAATTAACTCACTGATTGGGTGAAGGCTCTTATAACCCAATCATTTCATCTCAGTCTTTTTGCTTTGTCTTACATATTGAACTTCTAGGGGACACCTTTCATCCAAATCATAAAATAGTTGAGGGTACTGTAAATCAAACATTCATCAAATACACTTAACCTATAGCACATCACAGTGTAGCAGCTCAGCATCCTGATTACATGGCTGGCTTAGAACTGTAGTTTGCTGCCCCAGCTAGCACCGCAAGAGAGCATCCTGCTTCATATCACTAGGCCAGGAAAGATCTGAATTCAAAAATCAAGTACAGTTTCAATTGCTTTCATACCACAAGATTGAAACACTCATTATGTCAAACTGTTGTAAATTGGGAATTGCCTGTAAAAAGCTTTGATTTGTAACATTTGCCAATTTCCACAGTGTAAATGCTCCCACCATGACCAATTACCAACAGTATAATAACTAGCTTGTAAAAATTCCAATTTCCCAGTTGGCTCTCTGTAGCTAGTATACACTAGCCCCATACAGCATACCAGTGGTTCTGAGCAAGCTCTTAACTTGTCATCTGTGACTCTGACTCTAAGAAAACTGTAACTAAAAGGGGCCTCTGTACACGAAACAAAGGCTGCCAAGGGGCAGGCTTGATTTTCTTCCAAACCAGAGTGTTTCAGACTTTCTAAGGTAGCTAAAGTAAGAGGATATGATTATGCAGATAAGTCTATGGGGCATATGCAAATTCAAACTAAGACTTTTCTTTCCAGATTCTTCTTCTCCACACATACGTTTTAAGCCATCCCCACCTCATATAGACAATTCTAATAACTGGTCCAGTCGTCCAGTCTAATCAAATGCAACCTCAGAGGAACTCCTCCCTTTGAAAACACCAAGATTTCTTTCCTTAGGTGGGTGACAGGAAATATTTAATTGAAATGCATGTTTGGAGCTGCTATAGTATTTATTCAGTGAGTATATTATGTCGTAGTACCTATAGAAGTTGGGTAGAAAATTCATTTGGCAACTCAGCTTGTAGAGGTAAATTATAGAGAATTGGTGGCATATCTTCTATTTACCACCTTGATCTATTGTTTAGATTCTAAATTACTATTTAACTTGGTTTTTTGGTATGTTCTCCACAGCATCAACCACAGAGCCTTGGGTAAAATAAACAGTTAATAAACATTTAATGCATTCTTATTGGAATTCTCTTCATGGCAGAAGACATTGGCATTCCAATGAAGTGCTTCAGTTGGCTTAATTCCATACAGTGGGTAACTTAAGAATTTCAATGACCATGAGAGACACGTGAAATAAGATTTCTGGTAGGAAAACCTTTCCGGATAGCTCATGATGCTTCTTTTGTGTGATATAAATATATTCATTAAGCACCAACTATGTGCCAAGTTCCAAAGGATATTATTATGGTTAGGTTCTAAAGTGTTCCCCTAAGGCACATGTGCTGAAGGTTTGACCGCAACAGAGCAATGTTTGGAGGTGGAGCTTTTGGAAAGTGATCCAGTGATCATGAGGGCTCTGACCTCATTAGTGGAATGATCCATTGATAGCTATAGTCCTACTGGGAGGTAGTAGAGACTGTAGACAATGGGTCACAGATGGAAAAAGCAGGTGAATGTTTTTAATTTATTTTTCTTAGTAGGTGAATATGTCTTGTCTCTGGATCCTCTCCTCCTCTGCTAGCTCCTGTCTCTTCTTCCTGGCTTCCATGATCTGAGCAGCTTTCCTCTGCCAGGCCCTTGTACCATGATGTTCTGCCTCACTTCAGACCCATAGCAATGGAGCCAGCTGACCATGGATTGAAATCTCTGAAACCATAAGCCAAAATAAACTTTTTCCCCTTTAAGTTGTTTATGTCATGTATTTTGGTCATAGCAGTAAATGGCTTATAAACACAAATGTGTTCTTAGAAATTACTCATTCCAATCTAGTATAGGTTTTTTTTTCTTGCTTTTGTTTTGAAAACGTAGCTTTGAAGTAGGTAGAATGTGACCTATTGAAGCAGAAACCTTAATAGTCTCACTAACTATAACATTCTAGGTATTTTCCTTGGCCTCACTAAGTTACCTGATCTATAAAGTGAAACTACTGGTATCTTCTTTGAGAGCTTCTTCTTCTTCTTTTTTTTTTTTTTTTAAAGAGAGAGGGACAGTGAGAGAGACAGAGAAAGAGAGAAACAACTTTATTTAGTTTTTCACATGGCCTTAGTTGCTCCAACACTTAGTTGTGTAGTGGTGCTGGGGTTTGAACCCGGGTCCTCGTGCTTGCCAGGCAAGCACCAAAACTGCTGAGCCACTGCTCCAGCCCGAGAGCTTCTTTTGAGGGTGCAGTGGGATAATCCGTGGAAAGTTCTAGGATAGGGCCTTGTGGGGAGAAGACACATATTGTTCCCCCTGTCCCTCACATTCTTGTTTGGTTGAAGGTGTCCACACACCTCTTCCAGATGTATTTGAACAGATGGATGGACAAAGAAAATGTGGCATATATTCACACAATGGAGTATTACTCAGCCATGAGGAAGAATGACTTGACATTCACTAGCAAATGGATGGAACTTGAGGCTATTATGCTAAGTAAAACAAGCCAGTCTCAAAAAGCCGAAGGTTGAGTGTTCGCTCTAATATGTGGAAGCTGACCCAAAATATGAAAAAGACCAGAGGAACAGACAAAATGGAAAGAAACAGAGCAAGAGGGATGAGACATGGAAAGTTTGTGAAGTGAATTGGACTTAGCTTTCCTATGTTCACATATGAACACACCATAGTGAATCACATGAACATGTTCATCATCAAGTCACTAAATTAAAGAAAAATAATTAGTAAATGATAGAAAGATTGGTAAAGTAGAGGCTAGAGAATGTGAGGGGCAGGGAGGAAGGGAAAACATTGGGGATGGAAATGAAGTGAGCTACTCCATACTTTTACAACAATCGTTATCATTGATTATTCTATTATTATGTATATTTAGAAAGAACAGGGGGTGGGAGGAAGGAGGGGAAGGGAAATACTGGGGACTGAATTGGAAATAATTATACTACATGCTTTTATAATTTATGTCATTGTACATTCAATGGTCATATATAGCTAAAAAGAACAGGGGTGGGGAGAATGGGAGGGGAAGGGGAAATCCTGAGAACTGAATTCAAAAAAGCTGTTCTCCATGCTTTATGATCATGCCATGGTATATTCTAATGTTATGCAAATCTAAAAAAGAAACAACAAGAATTTTAAAAAAGAGAAGAAAAAGATGGCTGTAATTTAGTTGACCCTCTATGCTCTGTTAGAAAATCAGTTTCTTGATTAGAAATAGAGAGTTTCCTCACTTGGAAAATTTCTCAATTAATGAAGTGCTGATGTTTTTAAACTCTGAATTTTTTTTATAGCTGCTTGGGAAAAGAGCTGTTCAAGGTTAGGACTGAGATCTGAACTTTATGGGGAAAGTAAGATGATTTGAATGAACTACAGTTTCTTGAATTTTCAGAACACATATAATGTTTCTTTATTTTTAGACTACATACAAAATTTATGAAAAAATATAATGTTTTCCCAAATTATGGGGTAATATCAGTCAAATGTAAGATGAGGGGCTTGGGTTTAAATTATAGATAGCACCTATTTTCTGAAAAACAGGCATGGCTTTCCTTGTGTAGCAGATGGACATAGCACTTTGGTTAGGGCACTGGGCTGGGAATGGGGGGCCTGGGTTTCATTCACTGACTATTTGGGCAATTTCCAGAGCTGTGACTTCACCTGGCCTATGTTGGGTGCTGAGGATAAATGAAAGCAACTGTTAGTCAGCTTTTCATCACTGCCCCCAAAACACCTGACAAGTACAGATTAGAGGAGGAAAACTTTGTGTTGGGCTCATGGTTTCATGAGTTCAGTCCATGGTTGGCTGACTCCATTGCTCTGGGTCCGCATCATGGTGGAAGGGTGTGGTGGAGGGAAGCTACTCAGATCATGTGAGCTGGGAAGTATAGAGAACAAGTTTCTAGGAACAAAATGTAAACCCCAGTGACCCACTTCCTCCAACTACACCCTATCTGCCTGCAGTAACCACCCCATACAGTAGTCCTTTCAAATCAGTAATCCATCAAATGGTTTAATACATGAAGGAGGCTATGGTTATCATCTCCTGAAAGAACACAGGAGCTTTTAGGGACCACTTCATATAAAAACCATAACAAGTCCAGATGAAGCCTATGGAAACACATTCAAGGGAACAATTGGTTCTTCTAGGTAGGATTGGATTGTGGAGGAGTCAGAGAGAAGGTAACCTTGATATAGGGTCTTAAAGCAGGAGTAGACTTAGGTAGAAAGGAGAGACCAGTGTTCCACAGAGGGTGAACAGCACACATGTACCATGACAGACTCAGAAGGCAGCAAGTCACTGGGAAAGACCAAAGAATTCGTTCTCCAATCATAACGTGTATTTCAGTTGCCTGGGGACCTTGATACATGCAGTGTCATTCAGAGTCTTGATTCATGCAGAGACATCTGAGATAATACCTTTCTAATAAGGTCCTGGGCAATGCCTAGGCTGCTGCCTTTGGCCTGTTCTTGTGCACAGAGGCTCTGAATCGCAGGGTGTAGGGGTGGAATGGAGGCAGGTGAGGAAACTGAGGGTCGGAGCCAATCACCTTGAGCTAATTGTTCCCTGATACATTTCGGCTGTCCACTTGCGTACTGGTAATAGCATCAGAGCTGCTCTCCATCTCTGTTGGGCTCTCAGAGATGCTGGCAAACCTCAGCATGCTAGCTTCCTCTCCCAATCACAGTAGCAGTGAAGTTAAACTTTTACTACTTTTCCTCAAAGCTCCCACTCGAGGCCCACCACCCTGATGTTCTTCCCTTTGCCTGCCTGAACCTTCTGCCTTGCTTTGGAAGCCATCGCCTCTTCTCTGTGGCCTCCTGTGGGCCCTCAGAGCACCCATCACTCTCCTCTTCCATGCAGCTTGGAGCCCTCTTCCTCCATAAACCTGCTCGGAGTCCCACTATCTTACAGCCACCCTGCTGAGAAACTAGCCTTGATTCTGGATGTCCTTCCAGCCTGGCCTCTCGCCCTCCTTGCACAGCCTGACTGCTTCAAAGAGTAAACCCACGTTTGCAGTTTTTTTACGTCTTCTCATCTCTTCTCAGTAGCTTACCACCATCAGCCTTCCCCACTCCATTGAAACAGCTCATCTGAGCTTAATGGTGGCCTGCTGATGGCAGGTCCAGGCTCTCAGTCCTGGTCTAACTTGCCCTTCAGAGCACTTTACAGAGCTAATTGCCAGGGCTGCAAAACCCCATCTCCCTGCGGCTCTTGGGGTTCTCTTTGGCCCCCTCTATCTCAGAGTCTTCCTGATTCCTCTTCTTCTCTCCAGTCCTTACAGTTAACATTTCCTGGGGTCCTGATGCCAACTCTGTTCTTCTCTCCTAGACCCGCATATCCTCCCATGACCAGATGTGGACCATCCTTCCACATGGTGCAGCCCTCTTCTGCATCTCTCTCTACTAGTCATAGATACTCTTGGTGCCTCACATTTTCAAAACAGATTCTTCCTCTCCCAAACCTACTTTTTCTTCTAATCCCACACTTGGTAAATTACTTCCCTTCTTACAAATTCGAACTTGGGAATTTTTCTTGACTTCTCTTCTTGCCTCACTGGCTGCCAGCAATGGGCTGGTCCTCTGCTCCCAACAGCTGCTTAGCGCATTGGATTCTTCATTCAGTTACCAGATTATAGTTGTCTCTGGATCCATGGGTGGGAGTGATTTCAGGACCCCTTGCAGATACC
Source organism: Aplodontia rufa (assembly GCA_004027875.1). Classification (NCBI taxonomy): domain Eukaryota; kingdom Metazoa; phylum Chordata; class Mammalia; order Rodentia; family Aplodontiidae; genus Aplodontia; species Aplodontia rufa. The sequence continues at coordinate 28,295 of PVKS010016430.1, read as the reverse complement.
CAAATCTGCAGACACTCAAGCCCCTCCCTTATATAAAATGGCTTGGTATTTGCATTTAACCTACACACATTCTCCCATGTACTTTTAAGTCATCTCTGGATTACTTCAATACCTTTTAAAATGAAAATGCTATGTAAATAGTTGTTATACCATTTGATTTAGAGAACAATGATAAAAAGACCTGCACTTGTTCAGTACAGACACAATTTTTTCCTGAAGTATTTAGAATTCACAAATAGTTGAGTCCTTGGATGCAGAATCAGTGGATCTGAAAGGCAGGCTGTGTTGCTTTCACCTCCACCTGTGCAAATACTGTAACTTTCAACCCTAGCCATACAGGGTTGAAAGTCACCTGGAGAATGTATTAGTCATGGTTCTCCAGAGAAGCAGAATCAACGGTGTGTGTGTGTGTGAGAGAGAGACAGTGTGTGTGTGTGTGTACCTGTATGAGTGTGTGAGAGTATGTGTGCGTGTGTGTGTTTGTGTACATGTAGAGTGTGAGTGTGTGTGTGTGTGTGTGTGACTCATTATGAGGAATTGGCTCATGTCATTCTGGAGAGAGCCTCCAGATCTGCAGTTGGCAAGCTGAGGTGAGCTGATGGTGTTTTTCCAGTCCAAGCCCACAGACCTGAGAATCAGGAGGGTCGATGTTGTAAGTTCCACTCTGAAAGCTGTTAGGCTTGACACTCACGAAGAGTTAATGTTTCAGTCCAGGTTTCAAGATGAGAAAAGACCAACATACTACCTTAGTGTTTCAGTCTGCTTTTTTGCTGCTGTGACTAAAATAACTGACAGAAACAATTTTAGTGGAGGAAAAGTTTATCTTGGAGCTCAAAGTTTCAGAAGAATCAGTCCACTGAAGGCCGGCACCTTTCCTTGGAGCTCAAGTTGAGTCAGAACGTCATGTCAGAAGAGTGTGGTGGAGGGTAGCAGCTCAAGACACCACTCCAGGAAGCACAGAGAGACTCCACTTGCAGATAAAAAATATGTACCCCAAAGCCACACCCCCAGTGACTCACCTCTTCCAGCCACAGCTTATCTGCCTTCAGTTACCTCCCAGTTAATCCTTACCAGGAGGTTAATTCAATGATTGTGTTCAGGCTCTCTCAGCCCACACATTTCACCTCTAAGTCTTCTTGCATTGTCTCATACATGAACTTTTGGGGAGATCCCTCACATCTAAACCTAACACTCCATTAGGCAGGAGGGGTCCCCTCTTAGCTGTTTTGTTCAAATCAGGTTTCCAGTGGACTGAATGAAGACCTTCCACATGGGAGAGGGATGTCTGCTTTACTCAGTCTATGGATCCAAATGTATATCTCACGTACGAACACCCTCACAGACATACCCAGAACCCTGGTTGAACAAATATCTGGACACCCCTTCCCCATTCAGATTGACAGATTAATCATTAAGGAGACTCATTACCAATTCTGTTGCCCAGGATACACTCCAAACCAATTATATTAGGATTGCAGAGGGTGGGACCCAGATGCTTGTATGTTTTTTTTTTTTCAAAGCTCAGATGATTCCCACATGCAACCCAGGTTAGGAACTACTGCTTCAATCTTTTCTCCCTCAAATCCATCCTCCACGCTGCCACTAAAATGGCTTTCTTAAAACTCAAATTGGATTATGTTTGAACCACTGCTCAAAATCCTTCAATAATTCTCTATTTCTTTAGGAAAAATTATTTGGTACATTTTATAAGCCTTTTGGCATATTTTACGAGACCTTTGATGGCTGACCCTGCCTAATTCTTCATCCTCATTTCCTGCGGGTCCATCAAGGGCAGTGTACTCTGGCCATTCTGTGCTGCCTGCAGGCTTTCTCCATTCTCCTTGGATTTGCAGACTCTTTGGAATGCAAGGTATCCACTACTGGATGCCTGGCCAATGCTTCTTCCTTCTTCCTTCAGATCCTATTCAGGTGTTATTACGGAAGGCCTTCAGGGCAATCTTGAATAGGATATATAGTCTTTCTGTGAGCATCCTAGCATATAGCGCTAGCTCCATCCTCAGAATGAGCCAGTGGATGGCAGGAACCATCTACTATTTCCATATCACCAAAATCAAGCACAAGCAAGCACTCAAAATATGTAGAATGAATGAATGACCCCACCTTTCTCCACTTGCAACCTCACAAGCAGTTCAGGCAGCAAAACAAAAGGAGAGTTGAAAGCTCTTTGAATTGTTATGGAAAAATATTTAAATCCAAAGTACCTGCTGCAAGGACTTTCTCAGCCTTAAATGAGTCCAAACACAGCACCAATGAAATTATTCCCCTGGGAAACAGCATCGATCCCATGAAAGCCTGGCAGAGCAATGTTTGTCACCAAACAGACTGGGGTCCTGTACCCTTCCCCCATGCTATAAAATAGATGCTACTGGGGCTGGAGGGGTGGCACAGTGGTTAAAATGCTTGCCTGGTATGTGCAAGGACCTGGGTTCAAACCCCAGTACCACGTACACAACTAAATGTTGGAGAAACAAAGGCTAGATGAAAAACAAATAAAAATTGATTCTCTCTCTTTAAAAATAAATAAAACATAAAATAGATGCTACTATTTCATAGTGCTGGTGGTCACCCTGATTCCAGATATAAGATTAAGATGAATTCAATTTAAAAAGAATGTTCAGACCATAGGAAGGTAAAATACAGACTCTACAAAGCTTTGCTCTTTCAGAACACAAGTTGAGAGGTGGTGATTACATTTACAAATAAATTCACCAAAGTCCTATCTGCCACAGTATTCCTTCAAGTAGCATTTCCAATTAGCATCCAGTTCACAAAAGTCCAGGGCATGAGAAATTGCTCAGGTGTAAAACTGGTCCTGTGTCCCTCTACCTCGTAAGGATGGGTAAGTAGGAGACTTATCCAGAGAGTTAGCAAAGCAGGTAAGGACCCCAGTTCATCAAGGTAGGGCATATCTGGACCTTCCTATTCTTCCAGAGTCCCCTGAAACTATGAGCCCTGTTAATGTCTGAGAACCACTGGATTCAATTAACTGGATAAGGGTGGCCACTGCCTCGATATAATTGGTTGCTGCCTACTAGCCCAGTCTTTCTCGACACTGGTTACAATTAGATCCTACTAGGGGACTTTAAAGATTCCAAAGCCCAGGCTTGTTGTGGCAACCAGAGTAATTAGATAAGGATGTCTGGGAGTGGGGTTCTGGCATTTGTGTTGTTAAGGGCACCCGGACAGTTCTAACTTGGTGGTTTGAGTTGAGGATGGCTCCTCCAGCTTTTTGGTTCTCCAATTTGGCTGTAAAATGGCATCACCAAGGGGACTTCAAGAAGTACTGGGTACCTGGGTCCCACCAAGGGATGCTGTAGTAATTGTGCAGGAAGTATCCTGGCTTCCACATTAGGATTTGTGAAAACTCCTTGGTGCTTGTAAAGCACAGCCAAGTGCTGGAACCACTTCCACTGCTGTCCTCCTACAGCCTCTAACAGAGCTCATTTCACCTGGAAAAAAAAAATCCATTGTCATGAGCACACAAGAAACCCAAGTGTCAGCAGCATAGTTGTCCTGTTGGACTAAAGTGGCTGAGGTGGGAGGATACCTGAAAACACTCATTATGCTGGAGGCTGCTGGCAGGAAAGTGGTAGTGCTAGTTTACAGATTAAACCCTTCCACACTGAGGGCCACGCCGCTTGTGCCAATAACTAAGGGATTGTAAATACACCAGTTAAGCATCCAAGTCCCTGGATGCCTGCGTGATACCAATTGCCTTGATGGTTGGCCATCAGTCTCTGGAAACATGCAAGTGACATTGCAAATAATAAACGGATGTGGCTAATGACAATTATTGTAAATTTCAGGGACATTACCAGTGTCATTTTCTTTCCTTCTTTCATTCTGTATTCAGGATAATTTTGTCTTTCTATTTTCCTGTTGCCAAATATCCCAACTGAGTTCATTTCCTGCCCTGGGTAGGTAGGAAGAGAGGATACTCTTTTCTGTAACCCCCTGTCTCTGCTGACTCCCTCATCTTTCTTCTCTCCTCTGTGTGGCTTGTGCCACACCAGCACCATCTTGAAAAAGGCATCTGTGTTGTGCAGGAGATTCAGGTGATCTACGAACCTAACACATTAGGGGTATACTCTCCAAAAACTATGATTCATTGATGGGGATTTTTATTACATGATTTCTTTTTAAATGAGAGTGGTCATGAGTTTACTATGGTCTTGAATATGGGACAGTTTTGGCTACACCTTGGAATCACCTAGGAGTCTTTAAAAACTTTTGATGCTTACAGAAAGACAAATATTTCATAATCTCAATTATATGTAGAAGCTAATGTTGATCTCAAATAAGTAGAGAATAGTGTAGTGGATATCAGAGCCTGGAAGGGGTGCAAAGGAAGGAAGGATGGAGAGTGGATAGTTAATGGATATAGGAGTGCAGTTGGATAGGAGGAATAACTTCTAATGTTCTATAGCACAGTAGGATAACTATGGTTGACAATAATTAACTGAATATTTCAAAGTAGCTAATAGAGAAGTTGAATGTTTCAATACAAAATGAAGTTATATGTTTTGGATGTTAGATGTGCCACTTACCAATCACTACTCATCATACACATGTATTAAAATGCCCCACTGTACTCCATAAATATGTGCAATTACTATGTGTCAATCAAAAATATATTCATATTGATGCCTATTATTGACCCTTAGAGATTTTGATTTAGTGACATGGGACCAGCCAGGATATCAGGAATGTTTTAAAAGCTTCCCAGTTGATTCCCATATTTAGCTGAAGCTGAGGCCCACTGACATTTGTCAATGAGAAGAAGAAAGGAAAGGTGGAAGGACTCCCATAGAGAAACATCTCTCATGCTGCAGTCTTTCTGTAGATTCTCCCCGTGAGCCTGCAGAGGCATTGGTCACATTTAGATTCGTTATGAGCATACACGGTTGGGTGAATTTCCTAGGAGACCAGAAGCAGGGTAAGACCACAGAAAAATCTCAAAGCCAAGAGTGTTTGTTTTCAGTGTCTTTTCATCCCTCTACAATGACCCTCCCATTGCCCACACCATAATTCCCTCCCGAATGGCCTGGCCAAACTTCCTGCAATGTCATTTGGGTACCATGGATGCAGAAGCTCAGTCCCGTGGTGTATGGATGGGCCTGGGGAGAGTGATGTGTAAGTTGTTGAAGGCTTGGGGTCTGCACCCTGTCGTCCTCTCACAATATTCATTCTCTGGTCATACTGTAACATGTTTTTCCCTCTAAGGCCCTTCCCTGTCCCTGAACATTTTCCTGTCAGAATCCTTCAGAATCCTGCTAATGGGACCGATTAGGACAACCGCGATTGTTGACCCACCACTACTTGTTTTTGCTGGCTTTCCTGGTTAGCAGAACCTGGCATTTCTTCAGGCATCTGTTCCAGCACCAAGTGGTGAAATTTGATTAGTCCAACAGTGGTTTTCCACCTTGGCTATCCATTAGAAACACCCAAGGAATTATTTTAAAATACCAATCCTTGGATTCCACCCCTAGAAAGATTCTGATTTAACTGATCTGGAATAGATATTGAAAGCACCTTAAATGTAATGTGCAACCCAGATCATAGGTACGGGAAAACCATGGCACTTTGATTCCTTTTGTCAATGGCTGCTTTAGGATTGGGCAAATGATGCCATTTTGTCCAATAAGATGTGAGAGTGTAGGGAGGAAGAAGGAGGAAGATTCAGGAATAGTTTTTCTCCTTCGAGAAGAAGTGATTTTTTTTTCTTCCCATTCATGCTTCTGAAGCTGTTGAGTGAGGATGTGGTGCTTGGAGCCACTGCATCTGTCTTTTGACTAAGTGGATGCACTAGAGGAGAGATTTCTCTGATGTGGATTGCAGAATGCAAAAAGGGTGTTGGTTCCTAACATTAAGCTGCTAAGTCAGTTCAAATGCGACACCCTGTTCCTCAGGACTTCTCTCCTTGATGGGCTGCCCGTTCCACCCAGCCTTACAGCAGAAGCAGGCCAGAAGCATATTAGGGACCTAGGCTAGAGGTTTTCAGAGAGGCCTTCTAGAGCATGCCTTGCAAGCCATGCACAGCATTTCCTGCTAGGTATAAAGCTCCGCAGATTCTGGGGAAGCCATCCACCCATCACAGATAAGCCACCAAGAAAGAACCAGTGACCTTGTTGGACAGGCCTTGCCTGCTACTAATTGCTTTGTGCAGTGAAGGAAGACAGTGGAAATCTTGAAAGAGTCAGATTCAGGCTCAATTCTAATTACTGACTGTGTGAATTAATTAAACTCTGTGTGCCTTGGTTTTATCATCCATACAATGGAACCAGCAGCTACAGCTCCCTGTAAGGGTCTTTCTTTCTTTCTTTCTTTCTTTCTTTCTTTCCCTTTCTTTCTTTCTTTCTTTCTCTTTCTTTCTTTCTTTCTTTCTTTCTTTCTTTCTTTCTTTCTTTCTTTCTTTCTTTCTTTCTTTCTTTCTCTGTCGTGCTATTCAATGAATTTAGCATAGTACCTGGCATGCTGTAAGCTGTAGCAGTTGTGACCCTTTCTGATATGTCTACTCTCTGTGCTGCAATAAATAAGAGGTAAAATAATTGGAAAGCATGAGAAGAGAGATGGCAAGTTTTTGTAGGAATGACTAGTACTCTCATAGTTTAGAAAGCTTGAACCATTTCTTTCTGTGACCCCTCTGTTGGGAATCCATCCAAGTATTTTGAGCATGATTTGCCAAGTCTGCACTGAGGCTGGGCCCAGCGAAGCTGACTGAGCTCCATCTCCAGCTCATCGAGCTGGAGAGGCTGTCTGAGTGGTGGGCTCACAGGTCCCCTGGGGCTGCCTGCCACATGCAGCAGGAGCTGTGGTGAGGAGAGGGCTGAGTAGCCGGTCAGGCTAGGGGTTCCCCAGCTTTGAGGATGAGGCTGGAGTCCAGTGTCACCTAGATTCAGAGTTCTGGCCACACTTTGGGGTGTCACCTTCCCCTAGAGCAGGACTTGCAGTGAGCATCAGCCCAAAGTCTCCAGTTGCCTTTAACGGCCCACCTGCCACCTTTCCCTTCTTCCTCAATGTTTGCAGTGCTTGTGTCTTCCTTCTTACCTTATTCTACCTTCATCTAGGCTCAAGTTGTCCTGCCCTTTGCCCATTCCATCACATCTGTCCCCGATGGGAAATGTCCCCTCACCTCTCACTGCCACCTCTTGTACTCAGACCCCATCCTCTCCCCTGGGTTTGATCTCTGCTCCACGTTCACATCCACCCTGTCAAGAGGACTGCTTTGCTTATTTTTTTCATTCTTATTTTATTCATCTGCCCTCTAGGATCACTATTCCATATTTAGTCCCAATAGTTCCCCTCTTACCTGTCCAGGAGTCTTGCTGTATGATCTTTTGACCAGCTTTTCTCCCTCAATCCTTCAGTTTCTTTCTCACCAATTACTCTTCTTTATCCATTTTTGAACATGTTCAGGTTTTTTTCCATCTGAAAAAGAGAATAGAAGTAACCGCTCCACTAAATCTCTACCTCCCCTCTCCCTAGGAAGAGTCATCCAGAGTTACTGCCTGCTCCCATAACCCCACCATGACCTAGCCCAGGACAGTGCACCTCTGTTCGCCCTCCATCCCTGGAACTGACTTGCTCAAGGGCACAGTGATTGCTTTGTGACCAGGGTCTTCCTGAAGCAGCATGCCTGGTGGAACAGGCTTGGCTCTGGAATACCAGCCTCTGATAGAATCCAGGAGAGCTTTGACCTTGGCTAAGTTCTTTAAGGCTTCCTGTAGCCTCAAACTCTCTTGGGGGCAGGAGCTATTGTTTCCTCAGCACCTAGTAAGAATCATAGGGGATTTTTAGAGTAGGAACCATGGACAGGGCTTCTGCTCTGTACTCCATGGATGACTGTGAGCTTTGTGAGTGGAAGGTCAAAAAGATTTGCTTAAAAAAATGAGGACCTTTGCAATATCCAGAATATATACACATTTTATATTATTTTGTTAAAAACTTGTATGGTTGTTCAAAAATAACAAATTTAAAAAAAATGAGGACCCCAAAGTAGGAGAAAGACTAATAGAGAAGGGAAAAAGGGAAAAGGAAAGGAACTGGGGGTGAAGTGTAGATTAGAACAAAGCACTCTATGTGTATATATGGAGACCAATTAATATGTGCAAATGATATGAGTTAATAATTATAATAAAATTAAAATTGATAAAATTTAAAATACAAAAATAAAATAACATGTGCAACAACATTTGTTGATGAATGAACATATTTTGTCTAAATGATATTAATTTGGTACTTTAAATTTCCTCTTCCACATTTATATCTGTTCTATTCAGCGGGTCTCTGGTTTATTTTCTGATTAAGAAATGATTAAGCAAAGCCTGCGTTTTGGATCCCCAAATCGAGTTATTTTCTTATTCTACATCTTCCTAGGACCGCTGGGACTTAATCTGTGGCTAGGCATAGGTTAAGTTTATAAGAGGGTCACATTTTGACTTGGCATCTAAATTTAGGATGGTAAATTAAAACCATTCTGCAGTAAGAGATTGATCATTCTGGTAGTAATCAGATTTAAAACTTTTTTAAACATTCTGCAACCCTAGTCCTTTTCTGCAACCATGGGTTAAAAAACAAACCCATCACAAGGTCCTAGAATGCAGATCTTTTCTTGGGAAAGAAAACTACTCTGTAAAAATAAGCAGGTAGACGGAATGGGCAATTAAAATGAAACAGTTGGGCGTCTTAATTGAAGTTTCAGTACACTCGCCCTTGGAAGTGAATGTAAACTCAGGCAGGAGCGGGATCTTGTGGGGTGGGTGGAGGGTGTTGCTGGGGGATCTTGTGGGGTAGGTGGAGGGTGTTGCTGGGGGATCTTGTGGGGTGGGTGGAGGGTGTTGCTGGGGCCTAGGCAGTGCACTGCAGGGGTGTCAATCAGGAGTGTGGACAGCGCCAGAGCAACCGCAGCCAAGCCTGGCTGTCATCAAATTCCATTCTCGTGGAGGAGATTAAACTAACCCCATAAAAAGCAAACATTCAATGCAAGTCTGTATAATTAAGTGCTAAATCGTGGCACAGATGCTAAATGCTAGCGGAGGCCAGATGAGAAGATCTATGAGTCCTGGAATAGCTGGCAAACTCTTAGGGAGGGTGCAGGATCCCAGCTGTGTATGGAGGATTAGGCTAAGTGTCTATGACCCAGGGCCGGACAAACTACCAAAAGCATGTAGGCTGTGAGGTGTGCTGGGCAGGCACTGTGGAGTAATTATGTGGTTCAGGGCCCTTCGGTTTAAGTGGTCTGGTGCACAGGTCCTCCTCCCTCAGGCACTTCTCCCCGTGCGGTGCCTCCTCTGCACTACTTCCCTGGAGCCTTCCTGGCTACCTGGGGGCACCTGCCTATTTTGATTTGCTTCACATGCAGCAGGTGACCTTCTTGGATCTCTCAGCTTAGGCGGACTCCGATCAGCCTTCTGTTCCTTCTTCAGCACTGTTCTCACACCTCTTACTAGTAGACTACAAACCCTGCTGGCTATCTATCTATTCCTGTACCTTTTTTTTTTCTTTTCTGATAATATAAGTTTCTTCTCCAGAGAATTTGGGGACAAGATTGGAAGGGCTTGTAAGCGAGGAGTGCATCTCCAGCACTGGATTTCGTCTTCTTTTCTTCCCATCACCAGAGGCATGACTGTTCAGACCAGCTTGAGCACTTTTTCTTGTGGGTTTCTACTAATCTGAACTCTTTGGGTTGGAAGAGAGAAAATTCCTTCTAAACTCAATTTTAAAAGGAAGGCAGCTTTTCATTGAATCATGATAACAAAGGTTATAGGAGTTCAGGTCTGGCTGCATCCAGATGACCCCGGATGTTGATAGGAGGAGGCTGTGCTCCATCAGGCATCACTGTCCCAAGTTCCCCCTTAAGTGGTATCCGTGGGCTGGAATCTGCCTGGAATCTATCCCACGTAAATAGTGCCTCTTCCCCATGGTCCCAGAGAATAAACATAGAATTGACTGTGATTTGTCTTCCATAGGTCATCTACACAACCTTGAATTTATTTTGATCAAGGATAGGGGATGCTGTCATTGACCAGGACTGCCACGTGCTCCCCGAGGAGGCGGGGTCAGAAAGAGTGGGTTCTGCAGATGGAAGGTGTGGTTTCTGTTACTGGGAGAAATAATGCTGATCAAGCCCAAATTGGTGTTCCCTATGGAAAAGAAATAGTGTATCCCTCTCCCAGTGGTCACTAGCTGAAAACCCAGTCCTCACTCCCCTACCATCCACTAGGAAGGCTGCTGCTCAAGCTCTTATCCCCACTCACCTTTCAGGAGTGCCCCAATATAGGCCCAGGGTTTGCAGGTAGGAAGTACAGTTTTGATAAGGCATAGAGACTGGTTAGGTTGGGAAACTTGGAAAAGATGATTATTTTCAAAGATTTTCGAAGACTTTCAAAAGCCTTCACTTCTCCCTCTTCTGTTGCTGTAGCTGACACGGGAGGCTTTGACTATCACCCCATTCACTGCTTATTTCTCCTTTTGTTGAGTGACACTTTGGATCACCAAATAAGAAAAGCAATCAGGAAGGTTTCAGAGTGATGTGAACAGAGGGGGACAGGAAAGAGGGTCAGGCATTTTTAAGCAGAACACTTGCACAAGGACAGAGGGCCAACCTCACAGCAAGGCTGGCAGACAGTGCCTCTGGCAGTCAAAGTGACAAGAAGGTAATCAGAAATACTTGCCACTTTCCATTGAGACAGATGTGAGAGACAAAGTGGAAGCAATTTCTGGCTGGTAAATTGTTTTTTTGCTCTTTCTTTAACTTTGAGATCTATCCTCCTGGGTCCCTCCCATCTGATGGATTGATTGACAAGCTCAATAGGCAAGGAGAAGATTCCATATCCAAGAATCTGAGCTGGGTTAAGAGATGTTCTAAAACTAATTGAATGTGAATCTGAGTTGCCACTGATAGAGGTAATGGGAAGAAAAGAAAAGAAAACTTATACTTGCCGAGAAAAAAAAAAAAAAACGGAGTAAGAAAGTCTCTTCCATCTGATGACTTTGAAGCCCAAGCAAGTTAGTTAAGTACCAGATTTTAATTATTTTTCAAACATTTTATTGTTTTCTGCAAAAACATAAAGTCAAAGCTAGAGAATTCTACAATTTTAATTACCATATTTTTATATATTCAGTTTTACATGTTGATATTTATCACATGATGAACGTTGGAAACCAATGATATATTTTCCAAAATCATCATGAATGATTGTGTAATATTCCAAGGCAAGAATATACCATACTATATTTAAACATTTCTGTCTTTTGGGTCATTTTGATTGTTTTTAATAACTTGCCATTTTAAGATATTCCAGTTTACATTCTTGAGGCAAGGTAGAGTTGTTTATTCATTCTTCTCAACAGTGAGTATTAATTTTAAAATCTGTTGCTAATTTGATAGGTAAAATTAACTCTCTTTAATTCATACACCTTTGATTGCTAATCGAATAAATATAATTTTGCATGTTAATTAGTCATTCGTATATTAGTTTTTGAAAATTATCTATGTTCTTTGCACATTTTTTAATGATTAACAGAAACTTTTTATATATTAAACATATAATATCCTCAATCAGATTTATTACTAACATTTTATTTTGCTCTTTGTACTTAAAACTTTTGTTTTTTTCAAAAAATGTAACTTTGTATTTTTCTAATATTATGATTTGATAAACAATAATTTATCTTTTAAATGGGGTATAACATTCACACCACTCACACTTAACAGGTACAAAGAATATGCAGTTAATTGTCTCCTCTCTGATCTTGCTCTCCTGTTACCGAATTCCCCTGCAGAAAGAATCTATAGTTACCAATTTCTAGCATGCATATGTAAACTTCCTTCTACATATTACATTTTTATGAATTAATTTCTATATTCTTCTTTTTCCCTTTTACATATATGATAAAGTAATATTTGTACTCCTCTATGTATTTTTACCTTATAGTTTGGAGTTAAATTTCATATCCATGCATAGTTTCCTTATTCTTTTTATGGCAACATAATATTCTTTTTTAACTTATTTTTTATTAGTGCATTATAGTTTTACATAATGTTGGGATTAATTGTCACATATCCCTAAATGCATGCAATTCAGCAATACAATTTATGCAATATTCCCCCCCCACACACACACACATCCCTCTACCTCCCTCCTCCCATCCTCTGATCCTTTGCTTTTCTTCTGGGTCCTATATTGTTCCTAAAAAAAACCAAATACAGTGACATAATTTTTTTTTTTTGTTTAAAGAGAGAGAGGGATAGTGAGAGAGAGAGAAACAATTTTTATTTAGTTTTTTCACGTGGTCTTCGTTGCTCTGAAACTTTGTTGTGTACACAGGTGCTGGGGTTCCAACTCACGTACCCGCGCATGTCTGGCACATGCTGTAACCATGCGCATGTTTGGTACATGCTGTAACCGCCGAGCCACCACTCCAGCCCCAGTGACATAATTCCTATACCTATGAAGAACATTTTTTATATATGTGGCTATAGAATATACAGTGACATTTAAAACTGCTTAGAATGTACCTTGCTTTTTCTCAGTTCCAACATTTTCCCTTCTCCTTCCTTCCTATCTTCCCTTGTTATTCTTCAAAATATTTGACAATGGGATTAAACATTTACGTTTTTGTACAGGTATGCAGCATAGCTTGTTCAAATATCTTATGAAGTATATTGCAACTGTTTCTCATAAACATTAACATTTTGCGTTTTTGTTCTATGGATCTAATACATGAGCTTGTCTACTTTACTCCTGAGCCTGAGTTTTAGTCCAGCCTCCACAAATGAGGGATACCATGCAGCCCTTGACTCTCTATGTTTTGTTAACTTCAGTCAGCATGATTTCTTCCAGTGCCATCCATTTACCTTCAATAGATGCAATATCATTGTTTCTAATTGCTGAGTAGAACTCCCTTGTATATATATATACACCAGAGCTTTTGGATCCATTCATCCAGTGAGGGGCATCTGAGTTGGTTCCAGAATTTAACTATTGTAAATTGAGCTGCTATGAATATGGATTTTGCTGTGTCGCTGTAATATACTGATTCTAACTCCTCTGGGAAAATACACAGAAGAGGAATAGCTGGATCGTATGCTGAATGCAACTCTAAATTTTTCAGGAGTCTCCACACTGCTTTCTAGAGCAGCTGGACCAGTCTGCAATTCCTCCAGCAGTGTGCTAGTGTTCCTATCTCCCACGACCCCTCCAGCATTTGTTATTATTCGTCTTCTTCATCTTTGTCAGTCTGACTGGAGTGAGGTGAAAACTTAAGGTAGTTTTGGTTTGCATTTCTCTGATTACTAGTGATTTAGAGCACTTTCTCATGTATTCATTGGCTTGCTCAATGTCCTCTGTTGAGAAGTTTCTGTTTAGCTCTCTGTTCCATTTATTGATTGGATTGTTCATGCTTTTGTTATTGAGTTTTTTGAGTTCTTTGTAAATTTTGGATATTAGTCCCCTGTCAGAGGGATCACAGGCCATGATTCTCTCCCATTCTGTAGGTTGTCTTTTGACTTTTTTTACTATTTCCTAAGCTGTACAGAAACTTTTTAGTTTAATGGCATCTTACTCATTGATTTTAGACTGTAATTCTTTTACTTTAGGATCCTTGTTTAGGAAGTATTACCAACTCCCATATGCTGAGTGTTAGTCCTAATTTTTCTTCTAGCAGAAGTATGGTAGCTGGCTTAATTCCTAATTCCTTGATCCATTTAGAGTTGATTTTTGTGCATGATGCAACATAATATTCTATTAAGTAATTTTTGGTAGCTCATTCTTACCTATGAAAAAGTTTAAGGGCTGTTATGGTTTGGATACTAGGTGTCCCCCAAAAGCTCATATATGAAACAATGTAAGAAGGCTTAGAGGAGAAGTGATTGGGTTATGAGATTCTTAACCCAATCACTGAGTTAATCCTCTGATAGGGATTAACTGATAACTGAAGGCAGGGAGGGTGCCGCTGAAGGAGGTGGGTCACTGGGAGCTTTCCTTTGGGGTATATATTTGGTGAGCTGAGCTTAGTTGCTTTTTCTGCTTCCTGGTGTGATGCTTTGAGCTGTTTCTCTCTGCCACACTCTTCCACCATGATTTTCTGCCTCACCTTGAGCCCCGAGGAATGGAGCCTGCTGTCTATGGACTGAGAACTCTGAAACTGTCAGCCTCCAAATAAAGTTTTCCTCCTCTAGAATTGTTATATCAGTGTTTAACTGATCTATCCATTTTTCATTTAATAATTATATCCTTTGATTTATGCTTAAAATTTCTTCTCCATCTTGCAATCATTTAAACACACACCTGCATTTTCTTGTTTGTGCTTTTTAATTAAATTTTAGGTTAAATATAGATATATATGCAAGTGTAAGAAAAATGGAGATTCTTCACACCCTTTTCCTAGTTTCTTTCAATGACATCTTTGAAAATTAAAATAAAATATCACCACTAGAATGCTGACATTGATACAGTTGAGACATACGGCATTCCTCTTACCATGAGGATTCGTTCCCTTGTTGCTCTTTAGCTATATCCACTTGCATCCCACCCCACCTTCCCCATCGTGAGCTCCGGGAACCCATCAATCTATTCTTTATTTGTGTAGGGTTGTCATTTCAAGAATGTTTTATAATGGAGTCATACAGTATTATTTTATTATTTTACCGAGTTTTTACATGACTATGGCATTGTTTACTGCAGCTGCTTTAAAAAAACAAAAGAATTCAAACTAGTTAAGGCAGATGGCTCAGTGGTAGGGAGACACACTGTGGATTGACTTGCCCTGCTGCTGCTCGAGTCACTTGGCAGACACCTGAGCAGGGTGATTAAGTGACAGGTGTGCTGGGGATGTGGCCAGCCATCTGTCCTCAGGGCCTCTTACCCGTATCTGCAGGTGGCCTTGTTTGGGTTGTGAGTAAAAGGTACAGGTGCTGGGTGGGGAGAAGGAGGCTGGGTTGGCTCTCTACCATCGCTCCCAAACGCCAAGTACTGCTTGGTGGGGGGGGGGTGGTACTTGCAGGTAAAAGAGTGTGCAATACATTATCAATAATTTGCCTGAGAAACAGAGACTGTGATGTTAAAGATCCTGGTGAGCTATTGTTTCTGTTTACGATTACATGGGGGAAGAACTTGGATAAAGTAAGCCTTAAATGATTTTCAACTTGCCTTTCAGGCAGGTTTTATTTCATATCTACGTGATGCCTCTCCAAGCCATTTGGAGAACAGATGAGCATTTGCTAGACCTTTTCTCCTGGTTAGGTTAGTGCTGGAGATGAATAGTGGAGCAAGGGGCAGAAATTGTCCACCCCACCTATTCTTGGAGCCTCCTGGAGCCAAGGAGATTTCCAGCAATGGTGAAGATCAAATTGACTGAGCATCTCTGAGGGGAAGGCTCCGACTGGCTGGGAATCCCTGCAGGGGATGTAAGGCGGTCTGAGACAGCCCTGCCTGCTCTGCCTGGCCACACCAGGTCCCTCGACCTGTCTTATTCTGCTTCCCACAGCCCTCTCATACCTTATCACCTCACTAACACAGCACTTTTCAAATCATGGGCTGCAATCCTTGAGTAAGTTGCAAAATAGATTGATTCACAATAAGCATTGAAAAAAAGAGAGAAATTGAATAGAGAACCAGCATTCTTCACAAGTAGTGCATACTGGTTCATGAGCTGTACTCCAGATGTGCCATGTGTTTGTCTACTGAGTAATAATGTGAAATGTATTTATTTACTTACTTGTTTGTTGAAATGTTTTAAAGCTTTTAGATTTTTCTGCCAGCAAGCACTTCTTCCTACATGAGATTCTTCCAACATATAAGTGAACCCCTCAAAAAGAAGTGTTGCCAGCTTCCCTCAAATTAGGCGTGGTTAATCTAACATAAAAGAAAAAAGACTATTGTAAGAGCACTAATGAAATTGCCAGTTGAGGTCAACCTCCTTATGGGGTCCTGTGTTCGTCAGTTTGGTGATACTGTAATAAGATAACTGAAAAAATCAACCTAGTGAAGGAAAAGGTTTATTTCTTCTCAACGTTTTAGAGATTTCAGTCTATGGTGATGGTGGCTTGGTTCTATTGATTTGTGCCTGTGGCACACAGTACATAATGGTGGGAATGAGTGGCAGAGGAGGCTGCTCACTTTAAGTCTGTGAGAAGTGAAAAAGAGAGGAAGGGAATTTGGTCCCAATATCTCTTTCAAGGTCAAGCTTGAAGGGCCTAAACCTTCCACAGGTCCCCAATTCCAGTAAGTTCCACCACCTCCCAGTAATGCCAGGGGCAAGCAACCAAACCTTCAACACATGGGCCTTTGTGGAACATTTCAGATCCAAACTTCAGCAGGGAGGATGAATATTAATGTATTTTGAAAGAAGAGCTCTGTTTTAATATGGTGGAATACTTTTCATCAGTGGAGACACGAACTTTGGTGCAGAAGAATTGGAATAGTGTGGGATTGATGAAGGCCCCAGGGGTGAAGAGCTTCCATCAATCCAGAGAACAGTTTACGTATGAAATGCTGGAGGAAGGTGTATTCTAAGAGATTTGAGCAGTTCTAAGACCAACAGACTGTCAGAAAGCAGTTGGCCAATTATTAGAGAAATGTGAGGAACACTGCTGAGGCAACCTCCACCAAGAAGGAGCCACTGAATGTTGAGTAGGAAGAGGAAGTTTCTAAAGCAAGAGCACGCAGAGATGCTCCCTAAGGCTTTCTCCCTGAGATGAAGCCTGGGAGGTACCCAGAGGGGAGGGAAGAAAGGTGACAAGATTCTGTGCCCAAGCCTGCCTGGGAGGCTGGGTTCTCTCTAGAAGGGAACACTGGAGAAGTCTCTAGTTCTTTCAAAAGAAAATAAGGGTATATTTCTAAAAGGAAACTAAAAGGAGTGTGGAAGGGTCTCACTTACTTCTAGAAGCTTCTAAGAAAACAACACCCTGTTGTGAAAATCATACAGCTCCAACGCAAATGAGGCTTTCAGAAGCAATTTGGTTGCACACCAGATACCTGTAACATGATTACCAGCACTGGCTCCCCCCATAGTGGAATAATCCTCTTAATCTGGCTGCATTCAGTTGGATAATCTGCAAATTCATGTTTAGAGCCTTTTAACAGTAGGAGAGAGAATTAACAGAGATTCTGATTTCCACATATCTCAAAACCTACCCATCAACGTTCCTGGGGGCAGGGAAGAACCATTGGCTAGGCCCAGGCAGAAGTGTCCTCCATCATCAGGGCCCAGGTGGTGAGCAAAGAAGGCCACCCTGCCAGAGGACACAACACAAAAATAAGCAATGTTTTCTTACAGCTTTGTTATTTCAGCATTCTTTAACATATCAGGAGCTCCTGTATAAATAAACCAATAAATAATAATCCAGGGGCCCTCTAGACCTTCAAGAGGTATTGCCGCTGATTTAGGGTAACAATCCTCATCCGCTACTACTTCCCTTCCTCCTTCCAGGCAACTCTGGGGCTCTTTTGAAGGAAAGTCACATTGCCCATGACCACAGCTAGGCTGTCCCAGAGGTGCCAGGTTCTGCAACCCCCAATTCCAGCCGCTTCCTCTAGGAATTTTTGGACTCTGCTCCAGGGCCCCAAGAAGGGAAGTCACCTCCTGCTCCCAGGGGTCCCTCACCCTCCTTTCCCTGAGCCCTCCATTCACGTTCGTCAAAACGCAAGGATTTATTTCCCTGTTGGCTATCCAGGTGATTGAGTTAGCTGCACTGGCGCGTTCCTTCTCTGGATTCCCCCAAATTTTCTCCCAGGCCTTCACGTGTGTGGGCCGGACCTGGCTGCAAGGTTGTATTACAAGCAGCCAGGAGCTCTCTCCTGGCGACCACTGTCCTTCTCCTCTTCCTCCTCCCGCAGGTTCTAGGTACAGGGTGTCGGGACCCCCAGCGCGCAGCCTTTGTGTCAGCCCGGGCGCGCTCGGGAGGCGCTGAACTCCACGCAGCTGGAGGAGCCGGGTGTGCTAGGCGCGCTGCTCCCCCAGGGCAGCTAAACGCGGGGGTTTTCTAATTAACTCGCTCCAGACTGGGAAAAGCATTTCAGGACGTGGTCGGGTCGCTACCTGTCTGTATTCCTGCGATCCCAAAGCGGGATTGGCTTTAGTTGCTTTTCTTGGGCAAGGGGGACAAGGGCAAGGAAGCGGGGGAAATCAGCAGACAGCAATCAGGGTTTTTCTTCTTCTTCTTTTTTTTTTTTTAATGCCCCTTCTGGAGATACCAATTCCACTGAAGCAAGTTGATTAACATGCCCATTAGTGTTTTCTGATGCACCGCTGCTGGAGCTGGTGGCAAAGTGGGCACCTCCTCCGCGAGAAGCGGGACGGAAAGCGCGCGAGCTAATACATAACGTTAATGACACTAATGTAGGAGCATTTGATGTTCCTCAAAGAAAGACGGCAATCAAATCTCTGTGTTGTATCCTCCAACCCTTTAAATAAAAAAAAAAAAAGAGGGTAGGAAGCCACAAAAAAAATAAAGCCAACCACTTGCCACATTCATAGTCAGTATTTATAGACCAGAGCAGCGCGTTCGTGATCCCGAAGCCACCGGGAGAGCTCGCCCACCCTGCGCCTGGCGTTGTTCAGCGAGTCGATTGGGAAACCCTCGGGTGTCAGGCGATTCCGAGTTTGGAAAGGTGCACAGGTTAACCAAGCCCCCTGCCATCCTAGTCCTAGCATCCTTCTGTAGGAGGCACTTGCCTGCCTTGCTATTTGTGCTATTCTCAAGGTCTTTTGTCGCGTCCCTGAGGATTCACTGACTGAAGCAATCTCAGGGCACTCCCTGGAAATCCTCTGCCGAATTAAAACATAGTGGCTTCATCTCTACCCTTCCTAGATAGAGATCAGTCAGGTTGTTTCATAGCAAAACTGCTGGCAAGAGTAGGTTTGACACGTATCACCATATTTAAACCAGAAGGCGATAGCCTTCACTTTTACAATTGGAGATAGTCTAGCTGGGGTTTTTTGTTGTTTGTTTTCCCCAGAAATTTATTGCATGGTGCACAGAATGCTGGGTCTTCAAATAAATACGGTGGTGGATGAAATTGTAGATTTCTGACCACTGTGTGTGACTTTTGATTTGTTTTTCCCTCGACCTGGCTTCATATGACTCTCAGCAATATTCCCAGCTTTTTAAGGAAGAGCAGTTAGTTTGATTCTTTCCAGTTAATGCACGTCAGGACAGGACATCATAAACTGCTTGCAATGGAAAGTGAGATTTTAAAATTTGAGCATCTCTTGAATTGTTAAGAGTTTTCACGTTGAAACTGGTTGGCACCATTAAAAGATTAAAGATACGCACCCCCTCCCCAGGTTAAGACATTTTAAAGTCCTCCAGTGGGGACTGCAGTTCTAAGTTTTAGTTCAGGAGAGATTAGAATGGACCCATGAAATTCTAATGCATAGTGATTGCTGTGGTGTTTCATAAGCTCTGTACCTACTGAGAGTGGAATAAATATTTATTTCTAAAAAAATTTTTTTTTAAAAATAGAATACCTGCAAGCAAAGACATATAAAGCAAGTTAGGGCACTTGTGGCTCTTTGGTCATTTATTCACTTATTTTTATTTTTAGCTGACTACCATAATAGAAAAACAAATAGGGCATTATTATAAATTGCTGCCTCTTGGAGCTGGGATCAATGTTAGGGTAAAGGTCCCTTACAAAAGTCTAATTGTTTTTATCATTTTGGCTTTGAATTATAGTAAAATGCTTGAAAAGTTGAGGTCTCTTTTGTTTTGGTGTTTAAGTTTGTTTTTAACAAATTTTAAAATAAATTATCTTTCCCTGGTCATGTGCTTCCTGGTGATAGAAAATGAAAAGAAGATTATTATGGGTGTCAAGAAGAATGAATGAAAACACATCTTTCCCAAGGTGTGTGAGTTTCATGCTAATTGTGCCGGGGTCTCTTACTCAGGGCTTTGAGTGTAGCTCATGAAGTATGGGATACTGCATTCTACTGAAAGTTTCATGGTTTAGTCTCTGAAAGCAACTTGAGGGAAGAGGAGAGGGAGAAGAGAATAAGAGAAGAAGAGGTGCTGGCATTTGTGATGGGGGAAGATGGTAGCATTCAAAAAGACAGGAAGTGTTTGCAATGTATGAATTAAAGGCCTTTGGAAACTAGTCTAGCCCCTTTTGCTAGTCTGCATCCTTTTGCTGTAAGACAATCCACCCCAACACTTGATTGGTTAGCCACCAACCAAGTTGTTATGCTCATGGTTTCTGTGGGTCAGGACAGGGCTCAGTAAGAATGCCGTGTCTCAGTTCCTTGAAGTTTTTTTTTTGTTTTGTTTTGTTTTTTTTTGTATTCTCAAATTTGAAATTTATTAAGTTGTGTAGCTTTTAATTTTTTTTCCACCTTTATTAGAAGTATATTGCGATGCAGGATACAGATGAGGGGGAAACATTGTCAAAACTGTAGCAATCAATGTGTATAAACTTTGATAACCAGAGGTAATGCTAACGCATAGATAAGCTACTATGGGTTTCATCTATTGCCGTTTCCCCCAGAAGAACTCATGTGTTAAATGGGTATCTAGTGTAGGAATAACATGATATTATAGCTTTCGAAGTCAAATGGATGGAGATGGACAGAATTATGCTTAGTTCCTTGAAGTTTGGGAGCTTGGGTTGGTAAAACGTGGAGGCTGCAGGATGACTTGATGGATACAATTAGTTGGGACTTCTTCATCACATGTCAGGGACTTAGGCTGCTGGGATACCTGACAGAGGAGGAATGAGACTTTGTCACTTGGCTTCCTCATAGCTTGGTGGCCTCAGGCAAGTTAGACTTAAGAGCCTACAGCATTGGTGCTCACACTTGACTGTTTCAGTGAATAGGACAGCAGCTGTACCATCTCTTATGACCTGACCCCAGAGATCACACAATGTCACCAATGCCATACATCATTGTTAGCAGCAATCCCAAGCCTGCCCACACTAAGGAGTACTGGACTTCATCTCTAGATGTAGATGTGACAAAGTCACATTGTACAAGAGTACGTAGGATGGGAGATTTATTATTACTAATAATTTTTATTTTTAGTACCGGGGATTGCTACATCCCAAGCCCTTTTTATTTTTTTATTTTGAGATAGGATCTTGCTAAGTTGCTGACCTTTCCCTCGATTTGTGATTCAGCTGCCTCAACCTCCTGAGTTGCTGGGATTATAGGCATGTGCCACCATACCCAGGTTGAAATGGGAGATATTTTTGCAGCACCCTTTGAAAAATACTCAGCCTCAAGTGTGAAGATAGAATCAAGCAGGAAGGACCCAAAGGCAAAAACTGTATGCTTTTACACCAGCTTTAATGCATGAACAGCTCTGACTTAGACCCTGTGCTGTGCGATTGATTGACCAAGTTAATTTATTTCTCTGAAACTTGATTATTTGGGTTGTATAAGCCTAAAACCAATTGACTGACCAAGAGTTTTTAGCCTTTTCAACTTTTCCAGTGACCATTGTGTTAGTAGGTCTGGGTAAGACATCATGAGAACTGTGTCTTCAACAAAAACCTGGAGGTGGCCTTTCTGGCAAGTGTCCCCTGACTGTCCCTCTGCCTCCTTGGTTACTGAGTGGTTACCTGGCAACCATGTTTCCTCCACATCTGCTGCTGAGCCAAGAGGCTGGGCCTGCCCTCCCACCCTGACCCAAGTCTCCTTTGGATCACTGGGGACTGGATACATAATGAGATTTTAATTGTCACATTGTAGCAGATCTTTTTTCCATGTGCATATCTTCTGGCCAGAGATGTAATTTCAATTAATTTTGGGTATCTGATAAATTTTTCATATCCTTTAAGCTAATTTCATTTGAACTAATGGGCACCATGCTCCTCTCTGACTTCTAGCTTAGATATCTTATCCCAAGCTGAGATCGCCTGCATATTCACGCACATCAGAGAAAGTCAGCGCTGTGTGTGCAAAAGTGCCCCTGAGAAACGGCCTCTATTCCTAGACCAAGGTAGTCTGTGGGGCCTTTCCTTTTTCTCTTCTTACTCGAAGAGCAGTACCGAATTCCTGTTTGGTTTTATAATTCTTAAGCTCAAGCTGTCAATATTTTCCAAATAAAAGATGTCCCATTGCTGTAAGTGTGAGACACACAAAGATTAAAATTGCACTTAACTTGAAGGAATGTCTTCCTTTACACCCTACTGCTCCAGGACATGGGGCAGCTCTATCTCAGTGAGGAATTTTATTAAAGGAACTGAGAAGGTAGGGAAGGCGTTGTAATTTAATATGTGGGAGAAAGGGACAGATGTACTCTAATTTATTTCTTAGAAACCCCTGTGGGTGTGCTACTGTGCTATGTCTGTTTAAAATTAATTGGAACCACAAAAATACCTTTGTAGAAAGTAAGCTGCTCCCATTTCATACATATATATGTAATATATATATATATATTAGTAGAACTAAAATGCAAACAGAGTTTATCATTTATCCTTTGACACAGAAAGATGTTTAGTCAAAAACAAGCAAAAACATGAAACTGTTGAGGAAGAGAAATTCCTTGCAAAATTCTGAAAGGCATTACTTAAACCATAGATCGGTCAATCTTGGGTTTCTTGTTGCTGTTTTCTAGCTAGTAAGTTTATTTCCAATTGGATTAAGAAGAAAACTTGAGGAATCAGAATGAAAAGGAAAAGTGTAGACAGAAGGGGAAAACAGAATGAATGAGGTTGAAGGTACAGGCGTGTGCACACATGTGAAAACACACACACACATACATACATACACACACATGATGGCTCGTCCCTCAGGAGAGTGCTCCCCATTAGTTAAGTGACCCAAGACAAATGCTCAGTCCCTGTTTCATATAGCAAAATTAAATTTAAAAGGACCGATGGCCCTTTGAGGCCTACTGATCGTTGATCATTTATTGAAGCTGTGTAAATGTCTTGCATAGGGATGGCAGGGGCAGGCTCTGTGTTAAGGAACTTCTAAAGAAGGTCAACAGACTGTAGAAAGTGAAGTTGTCATGACAATGAAACCTAAGTCCGAGTCCTGCCCCTGTCCTATTGCCAGCACAGGGAAAGAGGGTCTGTCCTTCAGGGATTGATTCATAGCAGCCACCTAGACAACTTTGTATAAAGACTCAACCACCAAGTTGGTAATTAATGCGAATGTGGAATGAGAAGCACACCTTCTACAGATTCCAGTTTTTGTATTCACAGATCAGCACAGTCACAGTGGATAAGCAGGTGCCAGAGGGGTCATCTTGATTGTTTCCAGTTTGGGGGAATTATGAATAGAAATGCTGATAACAGTCATGTACAGGTTTTGTGTGAGCATACCTTTCAGTTCATGTGAGTCTATGGCTAGCAGTAGGATTTCTGGGTCAGATGATATATGACCACATATGTGTGGACATGGCCAATTGGTGATTGGTTTGTAGTCCAATTGCCTTCCAAACTGTGCCATTTCACATTCCCACAGCAGTGGACAAGAGCTTAAAGTGTACTCGTAAGTTTATTTGGTCAAAAGGAACTCATTCATTTGTGCAATAAATATTTGTTAGGGGTCCATTATATGCCAAGTAGTATTCTGCACATTGAAAGCAAAATAAGCAAAAGTTTTTGTTATCATGGCATTTATTGTCTAGTTGGTGGTGGGTGATAAGAAAATAAACAAATGCTAAAAGTATAGCATGCTAAATGCAAATTAGTACTAAAGAGAAAAAGGAAGCGTGGGAGTGAAATTTTAAAGAGGGTGATCAGCAAGGGTTCATTGAGACAGGGATGTTTGAGCAAAGACTTAGTGACAGAGTGAGCCATCAGGACTGTCACCACTTCAAATGACAGCTGCAAATTCAAGGATCTCCAGGGCTACCTTAACTTCTGGTACAAATTTGGGGGTTTCTATGACCACACTCAGGCTTGTAGTTTGCTAGAAAGACTCAATGGAACTTAATGATGATTACTGTTTTATAATAGCAAAAGGATATAAATTAGAAGTGTGTAGGATGAAGACTGTCCAAGGAAAAGCTTCCATCCTTAAGGATATCTTGCCCTCCTGACCACAATGTATGACAATACTCACTGAACTGCCAACCAGGGAAGCTCACCTGTTTATTGGGGTTTCGTTACACAAACACAATTGATTGAATAATTTCCTATGTGACTCATTCTCCCCCATGGAGTATATAGGCTGGCACAAAATCCCAACCCTCTAATTACATGGCTAATCATTCTGGCATGACCATAACCATCCTAAGTTAGTTGTCATGTCAGCAAAAGTTATCTAGGGACCCACTATACATCACCTCATTAGCATAAGTCATCAAGCATAGTTTAAGGGGCCCAACAAGAAAACAAAGATATTCCTTTCACTTCATAGATTCTAAGAATTTATAGATTACCTCCCAGGAGCTGGGGACAAAGGCCCACTCATTCTCTATTATACACAGGAAAATGTCTTAAGTTTTGACTTAAACATGGAAGTGTGGGGTAGGGAAAAGCAGGTTTGGGGGCGGGGGATTCCAGGAGCTGTTTGTGAATGTATTAGGTTTGATATGATTTTTAGTGATTTAAGTAAAAATATAAGTAGGCAAATATATTGTAGGTCTGCTGTTCTGGGCCAGGTTTTGGTTAGAGAATTGAATCCCAGGAAACAGATGGGATACTCTTAATGCTTCAAATTCCAGGATTTTCTGACTTTGGAGGATGGACATGCTTTCTGGCTTTTTGGGGAGCTTTCTGTCCTTGCATCCAACCATCCATCCTCTTTAAAGTCACCTCAACATTACCTTGAAAGTGATACTTTCTGCTAAGCCTCTGTAACATTATATCCATTTGTTGATAGGAAGTCTGAATGGTGCCAAGCTACTCAGTTACATCTTTAAGGTAACTGGGTTGATTATCACAAGAATGACACATGATGAACAGCATGAGTGAATCTTACCATTTTGGCAATCAGAAGATGACTTGTCATTTGCAACCATTGGGAACACTTTATGTTCACCAGTGCTACATTCAGACTACCTGTAACCAGGGGTGGGTCTGATGCCAGGTGATCCTGGAAAGTTATTCCAATTTTCAAGGGCTGTTTGACACTATTCACAAAGCAGAAATATAGGATTTAATATTCTCTCATTAAGTCTAAAAAGGGTCTTATATTGCTGGTGTGTGTGTGAGTGTGTGCTTGTATGTATCTTGCCTCCTAAGTAGTAAATTTTTTATGATTGGAATGTCAAAGGATCCTAGAACAGTATAGAACTGATTTTGCTTGGTCCCATCTAGTGTATCTTTCCTTTCCCTCTGGGCATAGAAATTGGCACATAGTAAATGATCACTAAATATTTAATGGTAGTGACTTGCAACAGTTATTCAGATAATTTAAATCCCTCATCTGCCTCCTATCCAAAGCTAACCAAATATTTTGGCTCTGGGTTCAGAGTATTTCAGGTCCTAAATAATCTATAAGAGCATCAGTTTTCAATTTTATTCTGCAGGAAGAGAATGAGAGGGTACAGGAGAGAGCAAAAGCAGCTAGGAGGACTGCAGTTTTAAAAATAGAATAGAAAGTTAGATTCTGGGGTTGGAGTGTCAGGATGGCTTTTATTCCAAATCTGCCAGTTCCTCTCTTGGGAGAGCTTTGGTCTGTTCATCAATAAAATTAATCTTATAGTACTTAGCTCTGTAGGGTTGACTTAAGGATTAAAACATGGAATATTTGCAAAGCTCTTGCAGTACTTGGCCTATTGCATGGCCATATTGAAGGCTATGTAAGGAGTGGTGGTCCTGGGCTTTCAGTGGTAAATTGACTTTTTCTTTTGGATCTCAACGGCATCAGGACTGGCTAGGTGGGTGGTAATACCAATGGCATATATCTGAGTAGTTAATTCATAGCCCAAGCTAAAGCTCTCAAGCAAGGACTCACCTTTGGCTCTTTCCAGTGGGCAGGGAGTTCCGTTTCTTCCTGTGAAGTTGCAGGTGACTGTCTGGATCACTTCCTCACTACCTGGAGGGAAGTGGAGGATCTCAGCCATGCCCACTGAAAATACTCCAAATGCCTACTAGCCTGCTAATTGTGTTCTTCAGGTAATAAGGATGACTCATTCTACTTTTTGAAATAGTTCCTTATGCGAAGGGAGATTGGGGAAGTAGTTTAGTATCCAGTAGCATGTACCCCCTCATCATGACCCAGCTGCCACAATGTTCTGCTGCAGTCAAAGCCAGCTTCTTGGGCTTCTCTCCTGCTGAGACCCCGGATCATGAGAACCAGTGCTACAGCTCCAGTTTTACTGTTGAGGTCTAAACCAGTAAACCACGTTTCCAATGAAAATGCTAAGGAAACTTTAATTGTAACTGTGTTCTTGGGCTCCCTTGGTATCACCTTCCGTTTTGATTGCTTTTGGAGAAGAGCAAAAAATGGAGATGCTTGGAAGAGTTCACTTTCGGGAACCTCAGCAAATTCAGAGTTTTTTGAAGCAGCCAGATGTTCCCACCTGCCATGAAGAAGCCATTCCTCTTAGGTCAAGGGAGACCTGCTCACTCTCCAAGCTGGTCTTTTCCATGGCACAGCACAAGGAGGAATACCTTTAGGGTGCTAGGGACTAATTGCATGCAGAAGGAAAAGGACCAACTTGAGTTTAATAAAAAAAACAAACAAACCTGGGTTTTATTGCCCTCATTGAAATTTTATTTAAATTGGTTACGAAGTGCTGTCGACTGGGTCCTCTGGAACAGGTTGTGTGTGCTTGCTCAATTGCCTTCCTTGTCTAGGGGCTTGGGTTCCCTTACTCCTTGTGTTCGTTGGCTTCCCACTACTGTACCAATATCCCGAGATCTTCTACTTACAAAGAGGAAAGGTTTATTTCGGCTCACAGTTTGGGAGGTTTCAGTCCATGACAGGTACATCAAGTACCATGTGTGGCACATCAAGGCAGAAGTGTGTGGGTTAGGAAACCTGTTCACTTCACGTCCAGGTACAAAAGAAAGAGGAAGAGACAAGGGGCCCACAATCCCCTTCGTGGGCATTTCCCCACCAGACCTCACCTCCTCAAGGGTCTTTCACCTCCTTATAGCACCCCAGGCTGGGAACCAAGCCTTTACCACACAAGATTTAGGGAACATTCTAGATAGAAGCTAAAGCCTTCCTCTCCTTTTCGCTTTTCTTGTCTCCCTTTCTGCTTCATGAAGTCCCAGTGTTCTGGGTCTGGCAGATAGTAAGCTGTCGCTAATGCCTTTCTTTTTCCCTGCTCCGCCATCTGGATTTATGCTGAATTATTTGCTCTCTTTCTATTTTCATGGCCACCTCCCCCCTGGCTCCCCGTCCCCCAGCAGTCTGTGAGCTCTTGAATTGGCTGGTCCCTTTCCCCCAGCCCTCTTCTGCTTCCTCCCTGGAATGTCTCTTTCTGCTTCTTTCTTCATTCCCTTTTCTTTCACTTTAATCCCAATATGAACATTTCCTCCCTCGTCTCTCTCCAAACTTTCTTTTCTCTTCTCCTGTCTTGTGGGCTCTACCTCTGTTTTCCCAGTGTCCCTTTGCTGCAATGCTTCTCAGCTTTGGCTAGGAACATTCTATCACCTGAGAAGCTTTGGGAACATTCTAATGACCAAAATGAACCCTAGCCCAATTAAACCTGGGTCTTTGGGAATAGAAATCAATATAAATGTATTTTTAAAAACTTCCCAGAGGACTCCCATCCACAACCCAGCTGGAGGAGTGCCGCCTTGCCTTCTGATTAGAAAGAGATCATGATGAGTAAAATCAGCTTAACCCAGAGATCTAAGGGTCGATTGTCTCCACTCATCTGTGGAGGTGGGGACTAGACCCTGGACAATGAGAAAGTTGGTCTAGTAGCATGAGTTAAATCCAGATAAGATGTAATGCTTTACAATCTAATACTTTTTTTAGAATTATAATGGGAAGGGGAAGGGAGGGATAAGGGAGGGATTTGGGGGGGCACTCCTGGGGATAATTGCAATATCCAGAATATATACACATTTTATACACATTTTATATTATTTTGTTAAAATCTTGTAAGGTTGCTCAAAAATAAAAAAAAATTAATAAAAAAAATTAAAAAAAAAAAAAAAGAAAGCGTCTCTTGTGCAAAGCCAGCGTTATATTGCTGTGACTCACTACGGTTCTTTCTAGTGGTTTGATTAATATGCTTCAGTCTTGCTTTTGGTGGAATCCATTTTCCCTTGTGCCAGATCCCAGGACTGGTCCTGTGGTCTCTGCCTTTCTTTCAAGGTCATAAGGGGCTCAAGTCATCAATGAAAGAGAGGTGGGACTAGACTTTAGACACAACAAGAGTAGGGGTAGGGCGTAAAGGACTCTTTTTTTTTTTT
>PVKS010016429.1:0-42500 GCA_004027875.1 Aplodontia rufa | reverse complement strand
ACACAAAGTAGAAGCCACCTATGCCTGATTGTTGCTTTATGACCGCCGCTTTATACTCATTTCACAAACATATACTGTACCTTTATACAAATGTCCCTTGTCTTGTATTAAATCATGAGGGTAAAATATCAGATGCTGCCAGGCATCGCTTCTCTACTGTTCCTTCTCATTAACCTTACGCAAAATCAGCCTTCATTTCTCTCTTGCAGTTTTTTTTTATTATCCAGGATTGTTCACTCGGGTGTTAGAGGTGCATATTTTATATTAATAGTTTCACATAACCCTCAATTTTCCTCCACTGAGGCCCATCTTTGGGTGCTGCCACCTCCATGGGACAGCAAATATGGTGAGACGTCTGGTCACACAAAGCCTGAGCTCTCTCTCAAATTCAGATCATTTTGTGCGGTGTCGGGCGGGGTGGAGGAGTCTGGAGTAGCTGCCTCTTTGGAATGAACTTCTCAACAGAAATTTTCAAGTCTCATCAGACTGACTCGTGCAGCTTTTTAACCATTTCACTCCTGGGTCAAACCTCAAAACAACCAAATTGGAATTTCAGAGGTGGGGCCCTAGGTTTGGCAATTTTTAAAATGCAAGGTGTACTTAGGGTTGCCCTGGGAGCTGCAGGGCAAGTGACTACAAGTCACTACAAGTCACTACAAGTCTCTACCACAGGCCCTGCTAGAGACTAGCTTTGCATTGGATCTTAGTAGCTCTAGGCACAGTGTGCCCCACTTCACCCTCCTCAGACTCCCCACTTACACCAGTGTCTTGTCTTCCCTACATACCTGGGGCCATCCAGATGCCAAACTTAGCTTCTCTTTGTGACCCTCGTAGTTCCCCAAGCCACAGAAATGGGCTGTGCTAAGAGCATGCTGAAATCTCAAAGACAGAAAAGAAACAGTCCAGTGGTTCACCCTACTTATTTGTGGGGAATATGTGGATTATGGGGGGGTATTTCATTCCCTACACAAGACTAGCTCCTAGGATCACACTTCTCACTCCCATTCCCTTCCTCCCTGCTGAGTATACAATGCTCCCCGCCTACTATGCAGCCAGATGTATCCTGACTCAACTGTCAGTAATGGCTAGAAGTCCTTTTTAAAAACCTCCTCCTAACAATGCTGATGAGCATTTAACTTCTGGTAACTCTGCAGCTGTTTGAAAGAACCATGAAACAGGTAATTTTGGAATCATCCTTTACTCTTTTCTCTTACAACCTGCATTCATTCCCTTACTAAATGATGGTGGCTCTGCCTTCAGAATATTTCCGGAATCCAAACCCTTCTCACCACCTCCACCGCAGTCCAAACGACCCTTTCTCACCTGCACCATTGTAGTGGTCCTTTATCAGGTTTCCCTGTTTTGCCTTGAACAAGATAGAGCTGCTTGTTCCTCTGCTTAAAACTTGCTGTGCATCTCTATTTCATTCAATATAAAATCAAAACTCCTTCCATGGCTTTAAAAAGCCCCCATGTGATTTTGCCACTTCTTGGATTCTTTGTTCCTCTGACCTCATCTTCCATTTCTCTCCCTGTGCTCATTCCTTTCCAACTATATTAGCCTCTTCTGACCTCCGAAATGCCCAGCTCAGTGCCGCTGTGCCTCCTTTCTTCTCTCTGCCTTGATTCTTCTATCCCTGATTCCTGAAAGACTTAGTGTATCTGCTCAGATTCACCTTTCAGAATGTCTTCTCTGACCACTCCAGATGTAACCCGTCCCATTTGCTCTCTACCTCCTTACCCCACTTTAATGTTTTCTATTGCACGTACCACTGCCTGACTTTTGTTGCTGGTTGGTTTGTCTGTTTTTTGTTTCCAAAGATTAAATTTCCCAACCCACGACTAGAATGGAAGGTCCGGGGATCTAGTTTACAGTTAGAGCGTCAGAGTTTGGAAAATTCTTTGCACCTAAAAGATACTCAATAAATATTTGGTCAATGATTTGCATGAACTTTTTAAAATTATAATTAAGAGTGCATAATAATGGGTTTCACTGTGATGATTTCCTGTAATTTGGTCATGTCCATCCTCCCAATTTCCCCATTCCCAGTTCCTTTCCTGACGCTATAATTCCCCTTTTGCTTTCATATTGTCCTTAAAAATTTCTGGATTCTACAGAAGAGAGAAAACATGTGATACTTGTCTATGTTTGGCTTATTTCACTTAAACAATGACCTCCAGTTCTATCTATTTCCCGGCAAATGACATTCTTCTTTGTGAATGAATAATGCTCCATTGTTGTGATTTGCCACGTTTTCTTTGTATATTGACCCACTGATAGGCATCTGGGATGATTCTGTAACTTGGCGGTTGTGAAGAGTGCCACGGCAAGAGTTGTTGTTGTAAACAACTCTATAAAGTTGTTGTTTTAAAGAGGGAGAATCAATTTTATTTAGTTTTTCGTGTAACTTTTGTTGCTCTGACACTTTGTTGTGTACGTAGTGCTAGAGTTTGAACCCACGTCCTCATGAATGCCAGGCAAGCAGTGTAACCACTGAGTCACCACTCCAACCCCATAAACTAAAAAGTCTTAAACTCTGTTAAGGGAGAACCGATCCTGTGACACTGGAGGAGATAAAGACAGAGCTGCTTCAGTATATGGCTACAGCAGGCTCTTGTGACTATAAATAAACTCTGAACCAGATTGTGTTTTGGGTCACATTGCAGGGTTGCATGTAAAGGCCATTCTAGGAAAGTCTGTAAGAGAGCTGATTCAATAAGATGAGGACAAAACTTTATGTTAAGGAGACCAGATAAGAAGGGGAAGACTAAAGTTGGAGGAGGGCCTGTGCAACCCACCAGGACTTCATCAATCTCACCTCACTAGGTTTTTGTGATGAGGGATAAATTACTAAGTGTCTGAGAAAACACTGCTGGCATATGGGAATGGTGGAGGGAGGAACATATGGAACAGGGAATGAGAATCTGCTGCTGGAGAGAAAACACAATAGGGCAAGTGTTTGCTCCAGCTTCCAAGTCAAACTGGAATCTGCCACCTTGTGGACAAAATAGGTATGGCCATGGGTTTTCCATGTGCAGGAGGTGGGTGTAAAATTCATAGTGAAGAGAGTCCTGTTATTGTCCAGGGAGTTGATGCCACTAAGTTGAACTACTTTCAACATTTTGTTATTTTTTTGAACTACTTACTAATGTAGATGAGAGACAATGCATAGGGAAGGAAAACAGCACAGCTAGCAGCAGCCACCAGAGAAACCACTGAACTGGCCTTAAAAACTGAAATGAGGCATTCAGAGGGGCAGTAGTAAGGTCTGAATAGTAAATAGAGGTTAATCGACTTCTTGTTTCTTTTTGTTGATCCTTCTGCTCTTATATCCATATGGTACTATAGGGTCTCACCAAAGTAACCCTCGCAAACAAAATACTGAGTTTTGTAAAGAAAACATTCACGATTACAGTAGTTAAAGAGCCAATATGGTTCTTTCAGGCCATTTATTCATAAATTCTTTCATTCACTTATTACATACTGGGCAAATATCTGTGAAACATCCGTTATACTCCAGGCCCTATGCCTGGAACAGAGATTACTGCAGAGAACCAGAGAAATATGGCCTCTGCTCTTATGGAACAGACAATCTAAAAAAAAAAATAAGAAATATAATTAATTTAGGATACCAGTGATAAGGGCCACAAAGAAAAGTTGAGGGCTTTATGTAGTAAACTGAAACCACTCATGTTCTCTGGGATTTCTGGGAAGGTGTGTCTAAGGAAAGGAAGGATGCAGAGGACTTAAACAGGCAGAATGGGGAGGGTGGGCAGGGTCAGGAACATCCCATGACAGAGCAAGAGATGTGTTAAAAATCTTCAGTTGGGGGGCTAGAGTGCTGGCTCAGCGGTTATGGTGCTTGCTTGGCATGCATGAGTGCACAGGTTCAAACCCCACCCACTTACACACAACTAAGTGTCAGAGCAATGAGAACCATGTGAAAAACTAAATAAAAATTGATTCTCTCTCACTGACCTTCTCTCTTTAAAAAAAAAATCAGTTGGAAATAAGCCTGATGAATTCATGAAATTAAAAAGAGGAGTACCTGGCAGGAAGAAGATGGGGGTCAGAGTGGACATCGTAGGCAGGTGAGTGGATCTGTGTTCTAAAAAATATTTCTGTGATGCAAAGGGTTTGTGTTAGTGATAAGACACTGAAAGCCAGGCCACCTTTCTAAAGGCAGGGAGAGCCCTTCTTCAGAGAAAGGAACCCACCCATAAGCTTCAGCCAAAACTCTTCGAGATTTCCACTTCCTCAGTACCACCAGCTTTGCCAACTTTCAGGCACTTTGGGAGAAGGCCAGAGAGACCCAGGGAACTAAATTCAGGCTCACAGATCACATGGTAAGGCAGTAACCAAGTTTTCTAGTTCCAGCTGGGTGTGTCTGAACAGGGAGGGTTTTTTGTTTGTTATTTGTTTGTTATTTGTTTCGTTTTGAACACATCTGGATTCCTTAAAGCTTAGATGATTATTTGGGGCTGAAGGAAAATTATTCATCTTTTTTCAACAAATTTTATCTGATTTTCAGGGAAGCTGGAACTGGTTCAGAGAGGAAAGGAGGGCCTGGGTGTGCTTCGAAAGATCTGAATGTCCTGAGAGGTACTATAG
Organism: Aplodontia rufa; assembly: GCA_004027875.1. Classification (NCBI taxonomy): domain Eukaryota; kingdom Metazoa; phylum Chordata; class Mammalia; order Rodentia; family Aplodontiidae; genus Aplodontia; species Aplodontia rufa. The sequence goes on along the minus strand of PVKS010016429.1, from coordinate 37,889 downwards.
GGAAAGGCTGGGTTAATGAACCTTCCTCAATTAGCATTCAGAGGGGACTGTTGAGGGATCAGAATAAGGGCACACATGAGAAGCCAAATATGCTATAATCAAAGCTTTCTTAGAAGTAGAAACTGAAGGAATGGGCTTTCCGAGTAGCTGTTGGAAAGGCATGCTTAGGGCAACTTTCCCTCAATCTGGTCTCTCTTGGGCTATTACCTGGTGCTAGTCATTTCAGGAACATAAAAGAAGTCATAAAACTTGGGATGACCTGGTTTTCCCCCAGGGAGGAACAGGATCTCCCATGTGCATAGCCGGGGGCTGTAAGTGCAAGGGCAAAATTGATAGCTTCTGATTCAAAACATGTCCTCGCCAAGATCAGGAGCAACTTGTTCTTGAACATGTGCAGGCTCCAGTCCACCTGCCTCACCTGGACAAGGGAATAAGTGAGGCAGTGGGAAGGGAGTTGGAAGAGTGCCTAGAAACTTGTGAGGGTGTTACATGAATCCTTCAGTTAGCCTGTCTAGAAAACAGCTCTGAAATTGCCAAGGGTAATCAATGAACCCCTCCACGATAAGAGTTCCTCTACATCTCCCCCCCCCAAAATAGTTACTGTTTTTTATTTAAGGAGGTGTCCCTTTTACCAGTTCACCGATTCCATAGGCCAATTACAGGAATGTTCCTCCACACTCCTGAGTGAGAGCTCTCCACTTTGGGGTCTGCATCCAACTCCCTCACCCACCTGTTTCCTCATTGCTCATTCTGACTCCAGGTTGGGAGGCAGAGACCTTCTAACCCTCAGTGTGCAGGGAACTTTTAGCCAGAGAATTGTCATCTAAGAGGATAGCTTTTGGGTGTGGTTTTATGAAGTTCAGTACCTTAGTTTGTAAAAGCAGAGTGGGACCCTATCACCCCCATTTTGGAATAAAGAAACCAGGACCCTGAGAACTAACATGACTTTCTCATGATTACACAGCTAGTTAGTACCAGAAATGGGACAACACCTGGCATCTTTCACATTTGTCCACCCTATAAACATGTGATCTGAGAAGTAGCAGGCACTATGCTGGGGAACACAACTGCTGTTCTAGCTCCCAGATGCACAGGCCATGAGGAGAGAAGCCCAGGCAGGCCACTGGCAACTCCACAACTTCTGTTGTGGTCAGCATGGGGGAGGGTTTCCTTAATGGACACCAGTGGAGGAGAAAACAAGATTTCCTGGAAGAGCCGTGTTGCAATTGGAAACATTTCTTGATATGTGAGCTTGTACTGGGTGCCTGAGGGCTCCATTGAGCCAGTGTAGAGTTCCAAATGGGGAACCCACTTTTGTGGTTAGAAAGATCCTCAGCTCTCATCTGATTTTTTCTCCCCTGAGTAGTAGGTGAGAATGTCTGGAAGCTCCTAAGGGAACATGAAAAAGAGAGGAAATATATCAGGTCCCAGCTGAGAAGTTCTTGCAACTTTTTAGTTGTAAGAGAGGTCCTAAAAGATGGCTTCTGGGTGAAGGAGAAACAGGAAGGGAGGGTCAGAAAAATGGGGGAGGGAGAGGAGTACTTTGTGCTTCCCATGACATTCAAGAATCCAGGGCATTCCTAACTCCTGCTATGGTCTCCTTCCAAATCCACTCAAATCCACTGGCACATTCCCACTTCTCCCTTCCATGTGCAGGACCTGGGTCCTCTTCCTGGTGAACTCTGCCTCCAGGTCACTGCAGTTCATCTCTAGGAACCTGATGAACTGTCTTCCAGAACTGGTGAAAAAAAAAAAAAAAACTTTGAGAAATACAAATCTATTCTCCCCCTGCGGTGGGTGTTTATGAGACAGACCTGGTGTCCAAGAAAGGCCACTCTGATGAGCTGTCTTGGTCCGCTGATGTGAAGCTTTTTTTCCCATGGAAGCTCTGCACCAGGCCAGTAATCCAGATGCAGAAGGTCTCCCATTAGGATAGTCAGTATTCCCTGTACTAATGGATGGAGTTTATGCTGCTGTGAATGGGTGCAACTCTTTAGAAATGCAGATGCTGTTAACCAAGTTGAGGTTTATCCAGTGGGAACAGAGTATAAATGCAACTGCTAAGGCCTTACCTCCAGAGACTTTGATTCAATAGGTCTATAACCTGGTCAAGGCCCCAGGCTTCTCTATTTATCATTGGTAGCCACGAAACTTTAATAGAGTTCACTTAACCCCACAGCTCACTTTATCTGTTTCTTTTATAATCTATAGGAAGCAGAAAGTCAGTGGCTGAGGGTTGCTGCATTTATACTCTGCAACTCTTCCCATTCTTTGATATGGGCAATATATGTTTTCCAGTTTTATGTAAAGCACTAAGACAATGCATCTTCAGGAAGAGAGTGGAGGACTCTAGTCCTTTTTCTGGCATGATCCCCCATCTTCTAGGCCCTCCTCTATTAAAACTCTCTGATCCCCACTAAAGATGGGCCATGGAAGTCTAGAACTTGGAGAAGAGAAGATAAAAGCAGAGGATGATAAGGGGAGTAAGCAAGACTCATTAGACTGACTAAGAGATCTATGAAGGGCCTGCTGATGGACGCTAGGAGTAGTAGACTAATGAATCACTATTAAGATTTTTTTTTCCATACCGGGGATTGAACCCATGGTCTTGCTACCACTGAACTATATCCTCAGCCATTTTTATTTTTTACTTTAAGATAGGTTCTCTCTAAGTTGCTGCTTGAACTTGAGATCCTCTTACCTCAGCTTCCTGAGTAGCTGGCATTACAGGCGTGTGTCACCATGCCCAGCCAATGTTAAGATTTTTATTGTATTTTAAAATTTTAATTGCCTTCTGTAATTTAAAGTTTTCAAAAAGTCTTTTTAAACCCCATATTCCTGTGTTCGGTGTGCAGTAGAGAATAAAGGGTGGGGCCTGTATCCAGCCTTTGGAAGGAAGGTGAAAGGGTGAAGCAGGCCAGAGACAGGTGTTACACCTTGGAGAAGCAATGTTGAAAAGCAAGGGATGGACCGTCTGCCTTTCTTCCATCTCATGGCACTGTAGGGCTAGTTCCATGATGAACTGGAGGCACCATGCTGTATGAAATAGCCAGGCACATAAAGACAAATGCCAATTGATTTCACTTGTTCATGGAATCTAAAACAGTGTGATTTACAGAAGTGAAGAGTAGAATGGTGGTTCCTAAGGGCTGGGGGTGGAGGTCGGGAATGGGGAAACGCTGAGCAAACCGTGCAAAGATTCAGCCAGATGGAAGAAATATGTTTCAAGATCTATTACACAGTATGGCGACCAGAGTTAAAAATAATATATGACATATTTCAAAATTGCTAAAGGAATAGAGTTTAGGGGCTGGAACAGTTTCTCAGTGGTTAGAGCGCATGCTTGGCAGGCCTGAGGACCTAGTTCAAACCTCAGACCACATACACAACTAAGTGTGGGAGAAACAAGAGCCAGATGAAAAAAATAAATAAAATTGATTCTCTCTTCCTCTCTCTCTTTCTCTCTCAAAAAAGAGTAGAGTTTAGACATTCTCTCTACAAAAATAAAAAGTATCTGTGGTGATGCGTATACTAATTAGCTTGATAGAATATTCCACCCTGCGTTCATATATCAAAACATCACGCTGTACCCCATAAATACCTGCAATTATTATTTATCAATTCAAAAAAATGACTGAGTAGACAATATGGTAGATATCTACCACATAATATAGTTAAATTAGCTCTTAGATATTTTCTGAAAAAATTTAATTTTTTTGGAAAGATATACTTGAATAATTCTGAGTACCTGAATAATTGTATGAATTGAACTTAGAATCTCACCCTGAACTGTTAAGTAAAAGAGAAATAACCAAACTTCCTTGAGTCGGTGAACTATGAATGATACCTTTGTTCCAGCAGCCCTTCCCTACGCTACGCAGACTGTTTACAAAACCTCCCAGGTGAATACTCCTCTCTTCTTATTGGCTCCATATGAATGGGATTACCCTGATCGCTTAGATTCATTGAAATCCACACCTAGAGACTTCCTCAAATGTAGTGTGGAGAACTGGTAGATTCCCTTTTTTTTTAAAATTAGAAGTATATAGAGATACAATTGAGGGGGAAACATTATCAAACCAACAGTAATCAATGTATATATACTTTGTTATCCAAGGGTAATGCCAAAACATGGATGGCCACCTTGGGTTTCATCTGTTGCAGTTCCCCCAGAAGAACTCATGAGTTAAATGGGTATCTCGTGGAGGAATGACATCGGCTTCTGGGATGGTTCCCCCATATTCCCACTCTCCAGTCTCCTATGAGTTCTTCATACACTCTCCCCCCTCCTCATCCCCCTCCCTATGCCTCCAAGTATCCTAGGGAGCCATCCCCCTATTACTCTGAGAGTCATTCAATTTGAAGTATTGTTAGGTTAGCCGTCTACCCTACTGCTTCCCCATGTATTCTAGCTTCCACAGATGAGAGAAAACATTTGGCCCTTGAGTCCCTGAGATTGGAATACTTCACTAAGCATAATTCTTTCCATCTCCATCCATTTGATATCAAAAGCCATAATATTGTTTTCTCTAATGGCCGAGTAGTATTGCATTGTATATATGTACCAAAATTTTTGTATCCACTCGTCGAGTGAGGGGCATCTAGGTTGGTTCCATGTCTAGCTATAGTAGATTCTTAAACAATATTAGGGTTTGGTCAGCAAGGAACAAAGGGAAACCTATGGTGGCTGGGTCTATTCTGACCATTCTACTGCCTAGCAGTTGGAGCCCTTGCTTTGCATGTACAAGGACCTGGGTTCTAACCCAGCACCACATACACAACCAAGTGTCAGAGAAACAAAGACCAGATGAAAAAAATAAATAAAATTGATTCTTTCTATCTCCCACTCTCTCTCTCTTTAAAAATAAAAATAAAATTACATATCATTTATCTTCTAAGACTCTAAGTGCTGATTAGGTTTATTTTCCATCTGCCTTTACCAGATAGATGTAAACTCTGCAAGAGCAGGAATTTAAATTTTTAAATAAATATCTGCAAACATACACAAAAATAGAAAGAATAATGGACCCATCACATTTTTCATCCTAAAGGCAACATTGCCGCAAAATCTACCGTACTGGTGACTTGTTCTCTCTTAATGCCTGCTGTCTTTCTTCCCTGCCTTCCCCATGTATATGGTTTTGAATAGATCTCCAAAAATACATTTTACATAATTATTACAGTAATTACATATTACAAAATAATTACATAATTACAAAAATATGCTCTTGATATAATCTAGTGCTTCATCCATATTCAAATAAGATTCAAAATCTGAATGTTTGTTTAATCTGTAACAGTTTCTCCCTCTGGTGTTTGGCCATTGACTTTCAGTTATCCTTTATAATGTCTCATATTCTGGGTTTCTCTCATTGTTTCCTTGTGGTACTTTTAAACTTGTGCTTCCCTCCCCCTAAATTTCCTATAAACTGGAAGTTAAATCTAATTGGAAGTTAAATTCAAGGCTGAATTAATCAACTTAATCAATGTAATCTCAATGTTTTGGCAAGTGTACTTCATAAACCCTGCTAGGTATTTCCTTTTGGACCCTATTAGGAAGTGCATAGATCTAACTTTCCTCTTCCGGTGTTGGTAGTGACAGCTAGCTTTCCATGGCAGTTGCCCATGAGCCTCTCTCCTAATATTTAATCACCCAGTAGGTAATGTTTGATAGGCTTAATAATTTCTCTGGTGATTGTACAGTGTGAATTTTCTGAATTTATCATTCTTTTCACATATATTGGCTATTATTGTTTTCTAAAGAAGAATTCTCATCATGTGAAAGCTATTTGGTTATAATGAAATATATATCATATATATACATATATGAAAAAAATATTTTTAGTGCTGGGAATTGAACCCAGGATCCTACATGCTAGGTAATTGCTCTACTACTGAGTTACACTCTGAAACCCCTTATTCATTTTTTATTTTATTTTGACTCAAGGTCTCCATAAGTTGCCCAGCCTGGCCTTGAACTTGTGATCCTCATGCCTCAGCCTCTTGAGTAGCTGGTGAAACAAAGCATGCACCACATGACCCAGCCCAAAGGATAGTCCTTACAGGGTTGGGGATACAGCTCAGAGGTGGAGTGCTTGCCTAGCATGTGCAAGGACTAGGGTTCAATCCTGAGCACCACATATACACACACACACAAAGAAATTAAAACTTTTAATTACCAATTTTCATACAGAGAGATTGATTTAGACTCAGTGGGGGAGATAGGGACATTTGTCTTTTTACCGATATATCCTAAGTGCCTAGAATAGTGCCTGTCACAGGTTCAATATATATGTGAATGATAAAAGTTCCTTATAGTAAGTGACAAATGCCCTACAAAGTAGGTGACTAAGGAAATCAAGTCTGAATATAAACATGGGTCAAGATTCTGGACCTGAATCCCTGTATCCAGGAGTCTTTATAAGAGAGTCAACTGAGAAGGTTTGTCCCTTAGTTACTGCTGTTGGCCAGTGAACGTTCCACATTGAGAGGAAGGAAGAAGAACAAATTACTTTCCAGATTTCTTGAGATCCCAGCTAGGGAAGAAGAGGAAACTTTAATATTGGCAGGATGCAAAATTCTTCCTAACTTAGTAAGGCAGAAGACTCAGAACTGGTTTTAACATGCCATAGAAGCAATACAGTGATGTAAATTTTCTTGCCCAAATATGTTGAATAAAATTTATAACTCCTAGTTAGCAAAATATTACTTGTCATTTGCAGTATTTTATTTAATTTTCAAGTGAATGGATGCACAGAAGGGGTCCTTATTTGGTCACAGAGTGACTAAAGTGATGATGGGGCAGGTAGAATCCAGTAGACATGGAAGAGATGGCACTATGGGGGCAAGTGAGGGTTTCAGGGGAAAGGGAGAGGTGGGGGAGTTAAAATGGAACTTTTGGAGGTTTTACAGCAGATGGGGATTTTACTTTATTTTTTGGTGCTCACAATCAAACCCAGGGCCTCAAACATGTAGGCAAATGCTGTACCACTGAGCCACAACCTCAGCCTAGATGGAGATTTTAAAACCAGCTTTGCATTCTTGTTTATATCATAACCTATAGTCTTCAAAAACAAACAAACAAAAACTTCAGTGGCACCACCTGCTACTAGCTTAAACTTTGAAAGATTTGGCAGTGATGGACCCTCTGTTCCACTATCTATTGCTGCTTCACAAATCACCACAAAATGGTGGCTTAAAACAAGCATTTATTTTCATTCGGAATCTGAGAGTTGACAGGATTCAGTCAACTCTTACTTGAACACTTGCATGTGGCTTCAGAAACATGGTGGCTGGAGCTGGGTCATCTCCTAACTCTTTTCACTCAGCTGACTGGCACCTGGGCTGAGAAGACATAGGCACCAGGAAACTAAAAATGCTGGAGCTGCTTGGGCATCTCTTCCTGTCCATGTGAACTCTCTTTGTGGTAGCCTCAATATAGTCACACTTAGCACGTATCAACTGAAGGTTCACAGAGTTCCAAACGAGCCACCACCAGGTGGAAGCTAAATGACCTATCCTCAAGTGGTATAGGATCACCTATACTATAGTGTATAGGTAAGCACAAAAGCCACCCATGTTCAAGGCAAAGACTCAGACTCTACTTTTTTTGTTGTTGTTTGTTTGTTTTTTGTACCAGGGATTGAACCAGGGGCACTTAACCACTGAGCCATATCCCCAGCCCTTTTTATATTTTATTTTTAAACAGGATTTTGCAAAATTTCTGAGGCTGGCTTTGAACTTGTGATCCTCTGGCCTCAGCCTCCTGAGTCACTGGGACTATAGGTGCGCACCACCACGCCTGGCTAGACTCCACTTTTGGACAGAATGAGAAAGTGCGATGGGAAATATTTTGTGGCCATTTTATTTTTTTGAATATACAGTCTGCCACATTCCCTTAAAGAGAGTGCTATACTGGGAATTACAGAAACTGCACAAGGGTGGCCAACCACATTTGTTATTAGATTAAGTAGATTCCATAGTTTCTTGTAGAAGATCCAAAACAGTTGGAGCTGGGCAGTTCTTTGTATCCATATGGTCTCCTCACATGGTCTCAACATCATCAGACTTTGTACATGGTGACTGAAGGCACCCAGAGCATGTGTTTGCTTCTGTCAACATCTGCCCAGATCAGTCAATCTGGGAGCTGGGGGGGTCTCTTGCAATCCTGTAGTACAGTTTATTCTTTTGACAAAATGACTAATTAAGAGAATTATTAATGATATTTCACATCCTGACACTAATGTTAGTTTCTAGCAGCTGTCTACCTTCTCTAATCTCTTTCTGTGAATTGACCCAGATCTTTATCCCTGTCCTGGACACCATATGTGAATGAAAACTGCTGAAACTATAATTCAAATGTTCAGTGTGGGTGAGGCTCCTGTTACCCTTTTAATTCCCCATCTTCACCCTGACCTTTTTTCTTTTCTTTTCTTTTTTAAAGAGAAAGAAAACAGAATCAATTCTATTTATTTTTCATCTGGTTTTAGTTGCATGTAGTACTGGGGTTTGAACCCAGGTCCTCACACATGCCAGGCAAGTGCTCCCCTGCTGGGCCACCTCTCCATCTCTACAACTCATTTTCTTATTAGTAGCTCTTTCACAGGTTTGCAGACAGGACTGATTGAAAATTTAGAAAAATACAATGGCTGGGACACATTGGGACTCCACTAAGTATTTTGAAAAGTCCATGCCTGTTTAACAAGGACTCATCTGGGACCTACCTCACCCACCTCTCTCTCTGAAGGAACTTCTCTTCCTTCCAGAATGTCACCCAAGCACACTGATCTACAGGTCCCTCCCTTTCTGTTCTTTCCACTTTTGATCTCCCCACACCTAACTGGCTCCCTATCAGTTATTATCAGGCAACAGCGAGACACCAGGAATTTTCTCAGATCCATGATCAAAAGAATATGTTACCTGTGAGAGCGACAGCAAAAAAGACAGGTGAGGACAAAGATCACAGACCTAAGCAGGATCCACACAAGGAAGGATTGGGAAAATTAGGAGGAACAGACTGGAAGATTGGACTAAAAGCAAGTGTAATAGGGTGGAACCAGGGCTGAGAAAATTGTGGGAAAGGAAGTCATCAGCAATGTCAATAAAGCAAACTGGCATGGGATTTTCAAGCAACTTCTGACTGATCAGCATTGTGTTAGGCATTCTCAAGACTTTGGGAGAAACAGGAGAAGGGGGTACTTGTTATCAAGGAACCGGTGGGGATAGAACAACGGAATAACTATAGAACTGTTATATACCAGGGTGAGAGCTGAAATGGTCAGAAAGGACTTTCTTAGGGAACAGTCACTCTAACTGGATCTTTCAGGGTCAACAGATTTTAATTAGCAGAGAGAAGAAAACAAAGTATCCTAAAAGGTTGGGGTAGCAGCCAGGGGTCAGAGCTGAGTCTGACTACCCTCTCCTCCTTTCTGTCTCCCTTACTTTATAGCAGTCAAAGCCAAAAATGTGAAGGAAATCTTACCCCTGATGATACTAATGGTGATTGTCTTCTTGCTGCTGCTGTTCTGGGAAAACGAGCTGAATGAGGAGGACGTGGTGTCATCCATAGAGCACTTGCATGTGGACTACCCCCAGAATGGTGTTCCCATGAGGTACTGTAACCACATGATCCTGCGAAGACTCATCAGGGAACCTGATCACACGTGCAAAAAGGAGCATGTCTTCATCCATGAGAGGCCTCAAAAACTCAATAATATTTGCACTTCTACTAGTAAGGTAGCTTGCCCAAACTTCTCCACCATTTTCTGCTACCAGAGCAAGACAATGTTCAAAATAACAGTCTGTGAGCTAATTGATGGAACCAAATATCCTGCCTGCAGGTACCGAATTGCGCCCCCCACAGAGGGGTTTGTTCTTGTCACTTGTGATGAGTTGGGGCCAGTTAATTTCCAGGGATATGTTATATAACTTGAGCTCAGCACCTGAGTCTGCAGTCCTCCTCGTTCTCTCTTGGCAGCTCTTGGGCTGGCTGTCCCAGAGGCAGACTTGAACTGTGGACATGGGTAAAACCTTGAGTGATATGAGTAGCCGGGACAATTAATTTTTTTCCAGTATTGCTGAGTTGGAATCATTTTATTCTGCATCAATAAAAAAATCTTCACTGAATTAAATTATAAACTCTGCATGTGCTTCATTTATTTTTTATTTATTTGTTCTTTGTCTCTTGTCCTTGAGGTGTTTGATGAAAACAAGAGTGAATTCCAGGCAAGTGTGCAATTAAGGTAAAGTCAGACATTTGCTTCAGGTGCAAAATTTAAGGAAGTACCCCCCAAATATCATTCATCTTGATAAATAATATTTTAATTCAGTACTTTTAAAAATAACAATGAATGCAAAAATTACAATATATGTAATATATGATGTACAATATATGTAAAATTTGAAGATCTGGACTGACAGGGCTGGGATGAGGGTGAGGAGAGTTACATGAATTTTATTAGGGTAGGGTCAGATCATACTATTTAAATGTTTAATATTTCTATATCAAGGATTATATTGCATTGATTTTTTTGTGTATTATAGTCTTACATAGTGAAAAGATTTAGTTACACATACATTTCTGCATATCTGACAGTGTAATTTGGACCCATTCCTTATCCAGCATTCCCTACTCCCTGCCCGCTCCCTGATCTCTTATCTTCACGATCTCCCCCTACCAGCTTACAAATGTATATATATTGAATTTATTTTTAAACGTAGCATTAAGATATTATTTATCTTGGTTACTGAGTGTTTTGGCTCCTCATTAACTGTGTGCCTGAAGTGGTTCATCAGTTTACCCTAATCCCAGCCCTGACCCCTGATCCTGTGTGAAAGCAATTGGAAAACCTCTTAGGGTCTTTTATAAAGATGGCATAAGCTCAAACAGCATCATTCCTACTCAGTAGCTCCTTCCGTGCTTCAAAAGAAAGGATAAAGGAGATCAGAAGATAAAGGAGATCAGAAGAAAATCGTTTCTGAGGGGTCAGAAAAGATATCCCTTAAGGAATGGAGAAAAATGGAGAAGAATTTCCCAGGGAGGAATTGAGACTCTCTGAGCTCACGGATTTTCCTCTTTGCATCTCTGGAGGACACAGCGAGAGACAGAGAGGACTTTGAGTCAGTATATGAACTCCTTCCCCACTTTAGTTCTTGCAACGGAATCCACTGTTGAGTTACCCCATATTCAGTATGGGTGTAGTAAGCTTTCAACCAGAGGGAGAAGGAAGAGAAGGAGAAGTCCAAATTCTGGAAATTTCATCAAGTCCTGTTCTCGTCTGATCATTAGTTTCTCAAGTATAACTAAATCTCAACAACATAATCTTTGAGGTTCTTTCCAAGTCACTTTCCAATTCTGTTTCTTAGGTAGTGTGTAAATCAGCTTTGTTGAGATGGTTTAATATTGAGATACAGTAAGAAATAAAGAAGAATTAGCAAATAAGAGCCTGCTAAAATGGTCACTAATTCTGAGCTATGATGTTTCAGTCCTGTACAGAGACTCACAGTGAACCAGAGCAGGCATGAGTGGTTCCCAAGCTTAGAGGGCACTTTCTGTCCTGGTCTTTTCAGTTGAGAGACCTCAACTGTTGACCATTTAGAATTAATTCAAGATCTTATCCAAGAAGAAGGTACACCTATGCTAATTGTTAGCTCTGTCTTTTGTAAGCATCAAATTATGATTGACTAGGTTTATGGGGAAGGAGAGTGAGATCACGAGTCAAGGACACTTCATAGCCTTGTAAGTAGGAAAAGCCCCCCCCCCCCAGTCTCAAGGCTCCTTCCATATGGAGGAAGGGGGCTTTTCCAGCTGAGTTTCATTGTCCTTTTCTCCATGAGAATCCTATTGGGATTGCTGTCTTCAAGGAAGTTTGGGTGCCACAAAGTGAACAGAAATTGAGCAGAAATAGGTGGTCCCTAGCAAATGACTTGAGTTTTGCTAGCTTCATTTCCTGCATAAAACTTTAGAGTAGATGAATGTGCCTTTTAGGCCTCTGATTCTAATTCTGATTCATTTTCCTACCAATATCCCTAGGTGCCCTCTTCTCTTCTCTTCTCTTCTCTTCTCTTCTCTTCTCTTCTCTTCTCTTCTCTTCTCTTCTCTTCTCTTCTCTTCTCTTCTTAGTGTTTTCTTCTCTTCCTCCCCCAACCTTCTCTCTTCTAATTAAAAACAAACCTTTCAGATTAATGCATTCCCACTCAAGTGTAAGGAACTGACACTGTCCGATGGGAATCTATCCTTGGAGTATTTTCATTCAATGGGGATCAAAATCCAATTCAAATGAATCATGACATCTTGGTCATTTGTAACTTAGGGGGCTATGTATATTTTTAAAAAGCACCTGGCAATTTGAAACCAACTCTAAGCAGCTGTGAATTCTGCTTATTTGAAATACATATTTCAGAATGACTGGCATCTCTGCACTGCTCTTCCTGTTTTTCTCATTGTCATTCTATTTTCTTATTATCACCTGACTATTGATGTCAATTGCAAAGGATGTAAAAGTTTAGAAAAAATATTACATTTTTTTTTTTACAAATTCTTCTTCCTTCTCTCCACCATCCATCAAGTCTATTTTTAAGGAACCCTTTCAAAGTACACCCATGAACACATCCACTTAATTTTTAATAATCTGTCAAAAATACATCTACCTAATTACTACTTTTTTTAAAGAGAAAGAGAGAGAATAAATTTTATTTAGTTTTTTATGTGGCTTTCATTGCTCCCACACTTCATTGTGTACGTGGTGCTGGGGTTTGAACCGCATCCTTGCTCATGCCAGGCAAGTGCTGTAACTGCTGAGCCACTGCTCCAGCCCTTCTACCTAGTTATTAAGGCTTATAAATTATGCTTGATCCTTGCTCTAATTTTACACATAGGACATTTTAAAAATAAAATACAACAAAAAGTCCATGTGTACTAATGTCAAGTTAGTTGTATAAGAAGTGAGTGATAAATTTGGAGAAATGAGAGATGGATTTGACAGACTTAAGTGGTGAAAAAATTTGTCAAAACAGAGTGGGATTTGAATTGGGTTTTAAAGGATTCCAAAAGACAGAAAAGAAAACAAAAAGGGATGGATGGTACAGTGTGTATTCAAAGAAGAGAGGGTTACACTGGCTGACCAGAGTAGTTTGTGTAGCAAAATAATGGGAGATAAACCTTGAAAGGCAGCTTGGGATCAGGTGAAGGAGAGGCCTTGGCCAGTGGGTTCATGTAATTCAACTTCCTCCTACAGGAATGAAGAACGTTTCCAGGATTCTGAGATAGTGTCATTGCAAGTTGTGTTTTTACAAAAGTAGTGTAATGAAGGAATCGGAGGAGCAAGGAGCAATGATTACAAAGGACATTAGGGTGATAATGTATAAGGGAAGGAACATTTTGGGGTGGGAGAGAGAAAGGGGGAAATAAGGTAATGGTAGAGTGAGAGAATTATCACTACAAATAACCATCTTTTTCGGGATGCTCATGAATTTTTGTGCATTGACCTCAAATGAGTGATTTTTTTTAGGCAAGCCAAGCTATATTGCTAACAAATATTGTTGAGGCATGAGTGTGTGTACCATTCAGCTCATGATGCTAGGCAAAATATCAACGATGAGAATCTGTGTTCCAGGCTCAAGGAGTTGTCAGCTTTGATAGGGAGTGGAGGGATTAACATGTGTCAATTAACTAGAAAAATGAAAAGCATCATATAAAATGAAGTACGGTATAGTCCATGCTATAGGTCTTCAGAAAAGAAAAAAAAATCACTCCAGGTTGAAGTATAAATAGGGGAGATCTCACAAAAGAGGAAGTGAAGTGACTTCTTGGGTCACTGAAATTCTGAATACCAAATGAACATTTTGTTTAGTTCTCCCTGAGCCTCCCTGGTTCCACATTGGCTCCTCCATCAATCTCAGAAAATTCTCTCTACCCCTTTCTTGCTCCTCCTTTCCTTAGTTAGGCACAATAACAGAAACTCCCAGGAAACAGTTTCACTTCTAGTCCTGAAGCAGCCTGGAATCTTTCTCTGCAGGATCAACTTGCTAAAGGAACAGGTAAAGCCAGAAATCTCATGAATGAGAATGGGTGGGGGAGGAAATGAGAGATGGGGAGATGATATTGTGTGTTTAGTGCTGTTTTGTCAAGTAACTGCCATATGCCAGATACCGTGTGGGCTATAGATGATTGGTAGTGAGGAATGTGTTGGATGAGATGATTGTGCCCCACCATGGAGACTATAGACCCCACCAATGACAGTGTGAAAAGGAGAAAAGCAAGAGAAATGAACACTTTGTTACAGCACCTTAAATGTATTGCCTTACATGGTTGTCACATTTTCTTCCTTCTTTCCTTTTCTTTCTTTCATTCATTTTTTTTTCAGATAGTAAAACTGAAGTCAAATGAGGTACAGTGAATTGGTTTTTAGTGGACAATTAGCAATTTGAACCTGGGTCTTAAGACACCATAACTAAATGTCTTTTCACTATATCATACTTCCATTAACATATGTAAGAATCTTACCTATGAAGGTCACTCTGGGGAATATTTCTCAGAAGGATATAAAACTATCTTCTTAAAATTCTCCTCATTTTTATCTTTTGTCTTTTTATCATTACTGCAGAAGAGATTACATTAAACCTGAGATGGAGACCTTCTCTCTGCTCCTGCTTGGCCTGGGGTTGGTTCTTGCAGGAGCTTCAGAAAGCATAATGGAAATAGTTAAAGAAGAATTTTCAGAGGAAGAGATGGAATACGACATGGTGAAAAATGGCCAAGAGAAACAGATGGTTGAGGTATTAATGAACTTGACCCTGTTAAATAAAAATACCAGCTTCAGCAAGTCCAAGGATGTTCTGGCTTCCTCACCACTGACATTCAGAAAGTTACATTATTGTGTTCCCAAGGAAAACAGGCCAGGTAATGGCAAAGAGTGTTGCAGTGATCTGACCGACTGGAGAAAAGTTTCGGAAGCTAATAGGTCATGCAAAATGAGCAATAATTTCATCCGTGGCTCCATGGAAGTGATCCACGGTGTCCACAAGGGCCCCAGTTGCACATATGGACAGACTCCTGGCATTAGCTGCTGTGAAAGCAGGGAACTGGAGAGCGCTGTGTGCCAGCTCACGACACGCACACAATTCCACAGGTGCCAATATCACAGTGTTACTTCATTGAAGAAGATGTTAACAGTGCTGACAGGCCATTCTCTGATGAGCTGGTTAGTTAGTGGGTCTAGACTGTAAATCTGACAGAGCTTTGGGCTGGGGTCCATGTAAAGGACATGTTCATGTTCATATTTTTTCTTTCCTTCTGATATCTACATCTATCTTTTTTTTTTAAGAGAGAGGGACAGTGAGAGAGAGAGAGAGAATCAATTTTATTTAGCTTTCCATGTGGCTTTCATTGCTCAAACACATTGTAGTATACATGGTGCTGGGGTTTAAACCCATGTCCTTGGGGATGCCAGGTAAGCACCGTAACCGCTGAGCCACCACTCCAGCCACAACATCTATCATTTAGCTCTATAGTAAACTCGATTATTTATACTAACTGGATTAGTGAAAAATCCAAAACTGTGACTAATTCCATTAAAAGTTAACTGATCCTGAAATGCAGATATTCTCTGCCTCTCTCTCACACTGCACACACATGTACGCACACACATACACATAATACACACATGTTCTTTCTCTGAACCAAACTGAATTCCATTCTAGTTCAGCTAAAAAGTAAAAAAGCTGAGTCCACCCAACTGAGCAATATTAAGGAGAGAATCTCCAAAGCGATATGAATAATTAAAAGTTGTTTGTACTGCTAATGAGACTATTCATAAAAAATAGTGAATGAGTATAGGAAATACTATTGTTGCTGCTCTTCCAAGAAGTGCGTGCACTGACGTGTGCAGACAAATAAGCACCCACCACATAGCCACGGGTTGCCTATCCTCTAGGAGATGGCAGAAGAAAAAGGCCCTTTGCCTTAGCCTCTGCTCTGTGTCAGCAGCTCCAGTACTACATTCTTCATTTCTCCACCCTCATCCCTATTTCATGGGTTGCTGTAAAGAGAAACAATAAAGTAAAAAGCTTTTATTGCTTTCTTTTTTATTTCTCAAGCAAAGTCACACTATTCTTGGGCCATGGGAGAGCAGTGGCAAGCCATGAGGAATACAGAAGGTAGAAAGATGAAAATAGGAAGTTTCTGCCAAGTTCCAGACAGGATCAGTCCTCAATTTCATGTTTATGATACCTGAGTGAGTCCTCATTGTTCAACACGCTGCATCAAGCATGGCAGGTTTCTTGTTCCTTGGTGTGTGCATGGATGTCCCTAATTTAGACTCATACATTTTCTCTCTATCCTGAGACTGCTCCTTTTTAGTATTCTAATTTAAAATAAATGCATGTAAATGAATGCTATGTCCCTGTAATGTTTTTCTTGTTGCGCATAACTCTTATGTCAATTTTCCCCAATGTTTTTCATGCTTGGTAGAATTCTTATTTTGTTGGAACCACAAAAACTGACAATTAACTGATATGCAGCATGATAACATTTTTTCTGGGTTTTTCTTGTCAGTGTTGTGGCTGCTTAAGTCAAGATCCACAGTGGGTTTGGTCAAGCAGGTACGTAATTAGCACAAAATTTGCACTCAGCAGCCAGAGGAGAGAGTACCAGAAGGCAATGCCTGACTCCAAAAGGTCTCTTCTCTGTAAGAGGAGAACCTGGGACACAGGAAGGAAGATGTGCTTAACTGAGTCCATTCCAGGGAGAGACTCAGGTGGTGAGTCTGATGTGCCCATTCTCGCACCTGATGGAAGCATGGGATGCATGCACAGTACAGTGGTCTAAGCAGGCTCCTCTTGGTTCAAATTTAGTTCACATCTGAGTAACTCCTTTCTGACAGCAGTTCTTCTGGCTCTGGCTAAGAGCTCAGAGACAATGACTATTTAAACTCTGGGACAGTTTTTTGGTAAAGCATAAGAAAAAGACCAAGCTAATTCAACATTGAGTACGTATATCTTTCCTCACCAGAAAAGAGGTACAACGATCCAGAACCTCTTTATAGACCAGGAGCATCCTTCAGGGAGGTTTAGTTAAGACCAAACCTTCCACTTCTCTGAAGGAATCAGGAGTTCTGCCTTCCCGTTCTTGGTTGCCCTGATCTCCCAGGATCTATGTCATCATCATACTCTTAGGAGGCTTGAAAGGTACAGAACATGAAGGTGCCATAGAGGGCTAGTGCTTTTGACCTTCAAAGCATACAGCTCCTTCCACACAATCTGCAACCTAAGTGTCCTCATGAAGCAACTGGCCTGGGATTTCAGATTTTCCAATATTATATTCTCATAATGTCCGTTTTTCTGCCTCCAAAACAGAAAGATGCCTTTGTTCTTAAAGCTTCCTTGTCTGAATGGCTCAGGCTGACATTAAAGCCCCTATTGCTCCAGTCTCACCTTGCCCACACTGTCTCTGGGTCTTGAGGCAGCCGTCCTCACTGTCTGCAGCACATGCTGTGCCTTTGTCTTCTCTCCTAGGCAGGGTTACCCAACACCCTTCCTCTCCCCTTTCTCCCTCATCTCAGTCCACAGTGACCTGGCTTCCTACGTGAGTTTTTCTCAATTGCACAAACAGTGCCTAACTAGTAATTATCCTAGTGTTCCTTGTACTTACTAGAAAAATAACCAAGAGACATAGATATATTATACCCTATAGATGAAAGAACAAGTTAGAGGGAATACAATTAGGTGATAAAGCAGAGAGATTCCATTACACAAACGAAATGGTCGTGGAAGGGGCTGGATCGATGGCTCAGTGGTTGGAGTGTGCGCCTGGCACGCTCAAGGAACCAGTTTCAAACCCCAGCACCACATACACAACCAAGTGTCAGAGGAACAAAGGCCAGATGAGATAAAATATAAATAAAATTAATTCTCTCTCCTCCCCGCCCACCCCGCTCTTTAAAAAAAAAGGGGGGGGTCATGGAAGGGAGAGTTGGGTGGAGAAAGAAGGCTGGGAGTGGAGTCAGGATGGCCTAAGAGGTGTTGAAGGGTTATTCTGCATATGAGAAGCGCCTTTCTTGTCTCTAATCCTTCCTTCTATTTTCCCAGCATAAAGTGTACTGAGTTTTTTTTTTTTTTTTAGGGGCAATTCTGAAGTGAAATCAAGGGCCTGGCCTCAAGCACCCAAGACAATATTGAGGAAAGGAAAGTCCTTTATCATCACAGATAAATTCTCATATAGTTTATGGGTGGCTCACTCCCCAAATCTATAACCTCCCTGGGATTCAATTTCCTTGTCTATGCAGTGTAGATGTTGGACTAGATCTGGGTTTTTAGATCAATTTCCTTGTCTATGCAGTGTAGATGTTGGACTAGATCTGGGTTCTTAGACTTAGGTGTATGTCAGGATCGCTGCGGCAGAGTTCTCACGTTTCTACCCAAATCAACAGTCTTTTTGCTCAAGGCAAGGAGATGCAGTGAGGGACCAGGCATCCAGCCACACTTCCTTTCCAGGCTCTCTGAGCAGAAGTGACGTCTTCCAAGTTCAGGTCTTACCACACTGGACAGGCCTCCCCTGTGATTCTTTTCTTCTCAACAGCTAGATCCCTGATGTATGTGTATGCGTCCCGACTTCAACCATGCAGATGATGACAGTACCCTAGGAACAGACTGAACAGCAAAATGGAAGCCACAGGCCAGAATAACTGCTAGGCAGAGTTATTTTGCAAACCTGTACTGCTCATTTTGAAGCTGTTATATGGGATCAAAAATAAAAATTTATAGTTTTAAATCATTGTACTCTGAGATTTTTTTTTTCCATGAGCTTGGCTTTACCCAACAAATTCATTCACTTTAGGAGTCATTATGAAATACAAATCCCAGGGCCATAATTTGAGATTTGTGCTCTAGAGATCAGAGGCAGGACTGTAGCATGTGGTTCCTTCACAAAGATGCTAAGTTTGCTGACAGGCTGCAAAGTTTTAACACTTCTGGATGAGATGAACTAAAGGCTTTCTAGTCACAGAATATTCTAACCCTAGGGGCTGGAGTGGTGGCTCAGCGGTTTCGGTTTCGGCAATTGCCAGGCAAGCACGAGGGCCTGGGTTCAAACCCCAGCACCACGTGCACAACTAAGTGTTGGAGCAACGAGAGCCATATGAAAAACTAAATAAAGTTGTTTCTCTCTTTCTGTCTCTCTCACTGTACCTCTCTCTTTAAAAAAAAAAAGAATATTCTAACTCTAGTCCTACTGAGGGAAAAGAAGTTGCCGCCTATGTTCTTGGAGCTTTTGAGGACAATCCTGAGGCCAAATAATTCAACTTCAATCAGAGTGACAGCCTGCCAGAATAGCAAGGAAGTTTTTTTATTCTAAAAGTCCCCAGCTATATACACATCTGGAAGTCAATAAGAGTGACTCATGTTTCCTTAACAGTGGCTGAGAGGATGAAAGAGATCTCACACACATGAAATACATCCTTTCTACTCCTCTATTCAAAAAACTAGAAGGTTTGGAATAAAATGACTTTCAAATCCTTAATCCTGACAGGTATGGTGGCACCCACCTATAATCCTGGTGACATGGTGACGCAGGTTGGATTTTGCAAATTTGAGTCCAGCCTGGGAAATTTAGTGAGACCTTGTCTCAAAATTAAAAATAAATAAATATATAAATAAAAGGAATTGAAGATGTAGCTCAGTGGTAAAATAGCCCTGGGTTCAATCCTAGCACCACCAATAAAAATAAAAATATTCCTTAATTTTTCTTGTTTGTAAAGTCTGATGAACTTTCTCAAAAATCACACATAACAATTATCACATGTTTGTTCATTGGCAACAACAATACAAATTGTAGAAACAAAATTTGAGCTCTTGTGATGTGCCAGGCATGGGGGTAAGGTGCACATGTCCTTTTAATTCTTACAACAATCCCGCAAAGTAGATATTATTTTTATCATCCCCATTTTAATGGTAAAGGAACAAGAACACAAAAACTTTAAGAAATGTACAAATCACACACATAATAAATGGTCCCCTAGGAACAAATAAAGACGTATGATTCCATAGACCACACTTTTAGCCACTCATTTGTATTTGATATAAAAAAAGCAAACTTGCTCATAATGACACAGAAAGAATTCTGAGCCACTCCTAAATAAACTCTACCTTACTGCAATGTTTTGAGGATTAAATGACATTATTACTATCATTACTTTTTTTTTTCTTTTTAAGAGAGGACAATGAGAAAGAGAGAGAGAGACAGAGAGAATTGGTTTTTATTGAGTTTTACACATGGCTTTCACTGCTCTGACACTTTGCTGTGTACGTGGGTGCTAGGGTTTGAACCTGTGAACTCTTGCATGCCGGGCAGGTGCCATAACTGCTGAGCCACCGCTCCAGCCCTCATTACTTTTATTATGACCAGTCAGGGCACTGTGCTGAGTACACAAATGAAACATAATTTCTAGTATATTTGGCTAGCAGAGGGCTGGTGTCCTTAAGGTATAAAAAGGTTTTTCAGTTTAATAAGATAAAAATGAACACACCTACAGAAAAATAAAAAAGAGAGACGCAAACAAAAAATTAACCAGAGAAGAAACAGTAATTAAATATTTGAAAAATATTCTCCTTCTTATTAAATATGACATAAGTAAAAGCAATGTGCTATTAATTTTGATCCTGCCTAATCAGCTGAAAGAAAGAAAATAACAGTGCTGGCACAGGTACAGGAAAAGAGACATTCTCATGCTCTCCTCCTGGGAAAACGAACAGGTCCATTTGCTATTTCTGGACAGTAATTGCCACTAAGCAATTGGAGCCAGAGCCTCTGGACATTTGGCTGCTGACATTCCTTCCTCCTCTTATAAATCCTCTAGGTGAGAGACTCAGCTCTGTCACTTCTGGGCCGGGGGTCTTCCAGGTGAGGCCCGAATGGAGGACTTGGCCTGCCTAGAGTCATAGCCTCAGGCCTGTGAGAGCTCTAGGCTATGAACGTCCTCTCCCTGTTCTCCCAGCTCAGGCTGTTTCAGGAACTCCATGTTCTGAGTGGAGTGTGGGCTGAGCCCTCTGACCTGTCACGTTAAGTACAGGAAGCATAGACCTGCTAAGAGAAAGAGTGTGGGGTGGGGGCAGGGCTGGGGATGGTCTCTGGAACAAGCCAGGTGCTGCATGACAACTCTCACCTTCTTTCCCCTTCTGAATCCTTCTCCCCACTCCTCAGCCAACTTCCAGCTTCTCACCCTTTGGATAGATTGTGCCCTCAATTCACATCTCCTGTCTGCATCCTGCCACCGTGGCCTCTGTATTCCATTTTGCTCTAGGCCCTGTATCACTCAACTTTAGGTGTTCTTTTCTGTGTGGCTTCCTTTCTTGCCTGATTATTATGGGGCATGATAATGTCTATGAACTTCACTTAATGTGTGGCAAATAACATGGGTTTAATTTGCACAGTTTAAAATTTGTTCGCACATGTAGAAAAAATTTGTAATTTTATTCGTCATGTCAGAAAGTCACCTGTCAATAAATTCGAAAAGTTGAAAGGCATGCTCAGTAGGCCTTGAGTGGTTAATGAAGCCATTGGATCCAGTAGAGAGAAATTTAATAAGGTTAATATGAAATGGCCCACAACAAGGGCAGAGTAATAATCAAGTGGTTAATAAATAGATGGTACAGGCAACCAATTGAGAAACTTTCATATATATAAAGAATTGTACCAGCCACTGTGGAGATAAGGCATAAATGAGAGAAATGTGTCTTCACAATATTAGGTATTGGATATAGAACAATCATATCATATCTTATTTTTTTTTTTTTACTATATCATATCTTAAGAGAGGAATACATCTTTGTGGTCTGAAGTAATCAGTTCAGGCTCCTATGAAAGAAGAAATAAAATCTTGAACCGGAAGGATGGTTCATTACAATAACTATGATTTGAACAAAAAAAGAAAAAGATAATAGAACCAGGAAGAAATACATGAATAGGAGTAGGTGGAAATATATTTTTAAAAAGATGGTAAGAATCTTTAAGTATTTGGATAAATTTATTTGTGTATGTATATTTTTTTCTCCTGTAGGATTGTGGTAAATCCTCAAAGATGTTTAGGTCCTAATCCCCAGAACTGGTGACTGCTATGTAGTATGGCAGAAGAGATTATGCAAATGTGGTCAGTTTAAGAATCTTGTGGATGTAGAGATTATCTGGATTGGTCTTGAATGCAAGGAAGATAAAGAGAACTGATTATAACAAAAGAAGACAATGTGACAGAGGGAAGCAGGACTCTACCGTGTTGGCTTTGAAGGAAGCCAGAAAATGCAAACAAAATTACCCTCCTAAATCTGACTCTCCCTAACGCTGTGGAGGGAGCAAAATACTCCTAACACCTGGAGTTTGACAGTGAAATTAACTTCAAACTTTGACCTCCAGAAGAGAATAAATGAATACTGTTTTAAGCCATGAAGTTTGTGGTCATTTGTTATAGTAGCAATAGGAAGCCAACACAGGGATCATGAAAGGTAATTTGAAGATTTACAGTAATTTTATGAAAAAACGAAGTAATATTTGAAGATTAATTTGACAATGGTAGGCACATAGTTTGAAGGAGAGAGAATAAAGAGAAAGCATAAGTTTGAAGGACTATAATATGTATAATTTAGGCAAGCCAAAGAAGATAGGAAATAGAATAATAGCAAAAGGAAAACAAATAAAGAGATTAATATAAGAACACTTTAAGGGAATTACCTGCATCATTTCCTGATTGATTGTCTTGGTTAAGTAATGTTGCCATTTTTTCCTATTGTAAAATTAGTTTTTAATTTATTTACTATTCCATACTGTACTCCTTGGAAGCAAGTTACCCCACTACAGATGAAAGTTTATGCTTTACCTAATTGAGGGGGTATTATCTCCATAAACTATTTGGAGTAGTCTATGTAGGAGATTCATATTTTCTCTCCCATTTATTTATTTATTCAAACATTTGTCTATATTAGTATGGACTCATGAATATGTATTTTATATTTTGGATTATAATCCAATGCTAATTTATTTATTTGTGTTGTTCAAATTGCTCTAGCTTGACCATTAGGAGTTCTTTCAGTTGGTCCCTGTTCCCTTTGACATACTCCAATTATGTGTGTGTATTTGTGTGTGTGTGTGTGTGTGTGTGTGTGTGTGTGTGTTTGTTGTTGTTGAGCACTCTCTTACCTTCTGGCTCTACAAGATCCTTCAAGCATCTTGAGTATTCCCTGCCTCCACCTACAATTTAACCATTTCTTCAAAGAACTTGGTTCTTCCTATGGAGAACAGCATTTGCAAATCAAGATCTGAGTCCAGGGTGCATTTATTGCTGTCATTTCTTCCAGAACCACTCAGACGACAGAGATAGAAAATATATAAATAAATGTTAACTGGTTTATACCCACACATCTATAATTATTTCCCTTTAACAATAAATATTTATAGTAAGCTAAATTCATCCTGATATCACCAAGTCAAAACTGCATAACTGAATCTCACCTTCCCCTTTACTTATCAGTAACTGCTCACTCCAGAAGTGAGAAATCTGGCTCCCACCCTCCACAGTTCATTTAGTTACTTATTCATTTCTAGCCTACACAAACAATAGTTTCAAATTGAATTCACCCCCACCCCGAGAAACAACTTTACCCGCTGATGTTCAATGCTTATGTGCTGTTCCTTTTTTTTCCTAAGTCTCATTGTTTCCAGTTATTTTCACAGTTATAGGTTTGTACCATTTTTTTTCCTGTACCCTGTTCAGTAAGATTATGTCCTACATTTATAACACACATTCTTAGGACTGCCTTCCATCCTCAGATCACCCCTCTGTTTAATGTGCTAAAATTTACATATATTAATGTTTGCTCTTTGTGCTGGGTTTTGACAAATGGAAAATTTTATGTATCCACTATTACAGTACCATGCAGAATAATTTACAGCCCTAAAAAATTCTCATATACTTCATCTTGTCAATACCCACCCCAACACACAACTGCCAGTTAACTACTGGTCTCTTTTCTGTCTCTATAGTTTTGACATTTACCAATAGCATTTAATATTCATTCATGGATTAATAGCTTGCTCCTTTCAATTGCAAAATAGTATTTCAGAGTATGGATGTACCAGAGTTGGCATATCCATTCATCTGTTGATGGACATCTTGGCTTCTCTCAGGAAATTATTAATAAAGCTGCTGTGACATACACATGCAAGTCTTTATGTAGACATAACTTAAAATTAGTTGAGCAAGTAACTAGGAGCATAATTATTGTATTTTATAGAAAGTCCATGCTTAGCTTTACAAGAAACTGTCAAATTGTCTTCCAAAATGGCATACCATTTTGAATTCCTACCAGAAATGTTCTTATTGGTCCACAGGCTCACCAGAGCTTGTGTCCTTTGACTTTTGAAATCTATTCCTTAATCAGAGTACTACTTACTGTTCAGTAGTATGGATGGTGTCAGAAGTGGTGAGTGCAGATCCTCTTTCCATTTCAACATTTTCCTCAGATTATTTCCATGTCAACCAGTAGTGTTGACTAAAGGGCAAAAACCTAGGAAACCTCTCTTTTTCCTTCTCCCTCCATCCAAAAAGGATTAGGTAATCTTGTGGAAGACTAGTTGTTTTCATTCCCAACTTTACTTTTGAACTATGTGCCATATTGGCACTCATTTGGTATTTACATATAATTTACTTAACTATCTTAGTAGCTTCAAATATACACTTGCAGAGACCCAGTCTAATTCCATATACATATATATATAGATATAGATATATAGATATATAGTATTATATACACACACAAATATAAAGTTTATTTTAATTGAGCTACAATTAAAAAATTCATGCTTTCAAAAAAGACAATGGTAGTGTCCAATATCACAGTCAATCCATTGTGTTGTCTTAGAGTAGTCAATTGTTATTGATTGCTGCTCATATCATTGAACTATTACATACTTTGAATATTGCTCAGGGAGATAACCAAATCCACATGTTCAGTATAATCCCAGATATTTTCCTCCACATATACATAAACTGGTGCCTTCACATAAGTGTATGTATATACTTTGGTTTTTGGTTTTTTGTTTGTTTATGTGTTTGTTTTTTGTACTGAGGATTGAACCCAAGGGTGCTTAATCACTAAGCCATATCCTGGTCCTTTTGATTTTTTTTTAAATTTTTTTATTTTTGAGCAACCTTACAATATTTTAACAAAACAATATAAAATGTGTATAAGATGTGTATATATTCTGGACATTGCAACTGTCCCCAGGAGTGCCCCCCCAATTACCCTCCCTTATCCCTCCCTTCCCCTTCCCATTATAACTCTAAAAATAGAATTAAATTGTAAAGCATTACATCTTATCTGAATTTAATTCATGTTCCTAGACCAACTTTCTCATTGTCCAGGGTTGATTTTTTATTTTGAGACAGGGTCTTGCTAAAGTTGCTGAGGTCCTTGTTAAGTTGCTGAGGATGATTTGAACTTGCAATATACTTATTTTTTTTAAAGAGAGAAAGAATCATTTTTTTTTTACCTGTTTTTTGTTTTTCTGACACTTCATTGTGTATGTGGTGCTAGGGTTTGAACCTGGGATTTTGCACCTCCAGACAAATGGTAAAGCCACCACTCCAGCCCTGCAATATACATCTTTAAAGCATAAATTGGAATCTATCATACATTTAATTTTGGAACTCATTTTTCTACAAAAATATGTCCTGGTGTTCTTTATCTACTCACTCTTTTTAAAAACATTTTATTTTTAGAATAATTATAAAACATCAGGAAGTTGTAAAATTGTATACACAATGCCCTTTTTTCCCCTTCCTCTACCTTTCCCCAGTGAAAACATACCACATAACTGTACCATGGAATCAAATAACAGTACTGTTATCCTGACTATGGACCGTATTCAAAGTTCACCAGTTTTTACACAAGTTTAGTTTGTGTGTGTATGTGTGTGTTCCATAACCTCCAAGGAACTGCTTTGTTCCTGGAAGCTACTAATTTGTTCTTTATCTCTATAATTCTTTAATTTTGAGATAAAAGGACCCATATGGTATGCAATATTTTTTTAAATTAAACTTTTAATTTGGGGTTTATGGTAGCTTCTCGTGCAGGCATCAGAAATAATCCAGAGTACTCCATATACCTTATATCCGCTTTCCCTTAATGGTAGCATCACACAAAACCATAGCACTGTATCAAAACTAGGCTAGAACATTTCTTATACAGAACATTTCCATAGATACAAGGAACCTTCATGTTGTGTCATATCCACTTCTCTCCCTATCCCAAGGCTTTTTAATTCCTCAAAACTGCTAATGTATTTTTCATTTCTATAATTTTGTCATTTCAAGAGTGTTATTATATAAATGATGTCATATAATATGCAATTGCTGGGAATTGGTCATTGTTACTCAGCATAATTCTCTGGACATTCATCCAGGTTGTTGTAAATGTCCATAATCCATTCCTTCCTACTGCTCAATCATCTTTCGTGATGCGCATGTTCCTCATTGAACCATTCATCCACTGAAGGAAATCTGCATTGTTCTAGACTTTGACTATTATAAATGAAGCTGCTATAAATATTCATGTAGAAATTTTTGTGTGAGTATAT
Organism: Aplodontia rufa; assembly: GCA_004027875.1. Classification (NCBI taxonomy): domain Eukaryota; kingdom Metazoa; phylum Chordata; class Mammalia; order Rodentia; family Aplodontiidae; genus Aplodontia; species Aplodontia rufa. Next base: position 11,272 of record PVKS010016429.1, on the reverse strand, counting down.
ATTTTATTTCTCTGGAGTAAAGGCTCAGTAGAACAATTGTTGGGTTATATGGTAGTTTAATGCTTAAGTTTCAAAGAAATTGTCAAACTGTTTTCCAGAGTGGTTGTAGCATTTTACATTCCCATCAATAATGTGTAAGTCATCTAATTTATCTATATACTTATAAGCATTTGGTATTGGTATTGTTTTAAATTTTAGCATTTTGATAAGTGTGTGCTGATATTTATTGTGGTTTTCATTTGTTTTCTCTAATGGCTAATGATGTTGAACATCATTTCATGTCTTTATTTGCATCTGTATACCCTCTTTTATGAAATGTCTCATGTATTTTTCCCATTGTCAAATTAAATTATTTTTTTCACAGTTGAATTTTGAGTGTGCCTTGTCTATTCAGTTTACAAGTCCCTTGCTAGAGAAATGATTTGCAAATATTTCATCCAAGTCTGTACTGTATCTTTTCTTCCTCATAATAGGTCTATTACAGAGAAAAGTCTTTATTTTTTATACAGTCCAATTTATCATTTTTCTTTTTTATAGCATGATTTTAGTAGTATAATCATAACTTAATAAAGAACTCTTCACCTATATCTAAGTTCCCAAATTTTCTCCTAAATGCTTTATAGTTTTAGGCTTTACATTTAAATCTGTGACTTACTTTTTTTTTTTTTAAGAGAAAAAGTGAGAGAGAGAGAAAGAGTTAATTTTATTTTTTCATTTGATTTTTGTTTTTCCTCCGCTTAGTTGTGTACATGGTACTGGGGATCAAACCTAGGTCTTTGTATATGCCAGGCAAGTGCTCCACCGCTGAGCCACCTCTCCAGCCCCTGTGGTCTACTTTTGAATTAATTTTTGCATAATATGTAAGTTTAGGATCAAGGTCCACTTTTTAAGCTATGACTATTTAACTGCTCTAGGACTATTTATTGAACATGCTCTATTTCCTATATTAAATTGCTTCTGCACTTTTTTTCAAACTAAATTTAGCATATTTATGTGGGTCTATTTCTGGGTTTCATAGTCTGCTTTGTTGAACTATATATATGTCTATCCTTCCACCAAACCACACTGTCTTAATTACTATACGGTAAGTCTTAAAAGTGAATAGATTCATTCTTCTCACTTTTAGAAGTTGTTTTAGGGAGGCTGGTGCGGTGGCTAGGGGGTTATGCCACTTGCCTAGCATGTGCAAGTACACAGGTTCAAACCCCAGCACCCAAGTTCTAAACCCCAGCACCCAAGTTCTAAACCCCAGCACCCACATACACAACTAAGTGTTGGTGCAACACAAGCCATGTGAAAAACTAAATAAAAATTGATTCTCTCTGTCTCTCTCTCTCTCTCTCTCAGTCTCTCTCTCTCACTGTCCTTCTCTCTTTAAAAAAAAATTGTTTTATGTACTCTACAAAAAAAAGTTGAAATTGTCTGCACTTCCAAAAAGTTGCTCTGAGATTTTGATAGTAATTGCAATAAATTTATAGATTAATTTGAAGAGTATTAGCATTTTTATGATATTGCATCTTCCTGTTCATGACCAATCTTTTGTTTTTGGTACCAAGGACTGAATCCAGGGGGGCTTGACCACTGAGCCACATCCCCAGCCCATTTTATTTTTATTTTGAGACAGCGTCTCCCTAAGTTACTGAAGGCCTCGCTAAATTGCTGGGGGTGACCACGAACTTGCAATTCTCCTGGCTCAGCCCCCAGTCACAGGGATTACAGGTGTGTGCCACCACTCCTGGTTGTTTATGAGCATTTATTTTGATCTTCTGCAATCTATTTAATCACTGTTTTGTAATTTTTGACCGATATATCTTGTACATGTTTTATTATATTTAAGCCTAAGTTTTATTTTTAGGAGAGCAATTTTAAAAGATATGAGGAAAGTATGATTTCACATTTTTAAAAATTATAGAAATTTCAGTGGGAATGAAGCTAAGTATGTATAATAATACGCAGGATTATTGCAAAGAAAATCATCTCAGAAACGGTGCTAAATGTATCTTCGAACCTAAACATGTGGTCATCAGCTGCAGCTGCTACAATGTGAACTCTCATTTTCTTGTTCAAAGACTAAGGTTCTGGACTGGGGATGTAGCTCACTGGTAGAACTGTGCTTAATATGCACAAAGTCTTGGGTTCGATCCCTAGTACTGTCAAACAAACAAAAACAAAACAAAATAAAACCTACGGTTTTTGCCTTTTGGAGAGGCAAGTTTCAAATCAGTATCTAATCCTGCTCCATCTAAACTTGATATTGGATCCTCACCAAGGCCTTTAGGGGCAGGGGCTCCCAGGAGAGAAGAAGTCGCTCCTGGCTGCTGCAAGGTTGAAGTCACTGACTAAAGAGGGCGTGAAGCCCTGGCAGGAGAGGCACCAAGAATAGAAGCCAGATCTTCTTGTTGATCTCTGTGGGGTGATCTTCTTCTCCGCTGACAGTGATGTGGGATGTAGGCAACTGGGCTTTGCTTTTCCTCCCTAGAGTCCTCGTAGCTGGCAGAGAAACCTGGCATCCAAAAAAACTTCAGGTGGTGGCCGTGGCAGGAGGTGAGGGTAGGGTAAGGGACTCTGGCCACTGTGTTTTGTTGTGTTATGTTCAATGTCTTGAAAATAATTTGTAAACGTTTTTGTGAAGTTGTTTTTTTAAATTTTTTTGGGTGGAAAAATAAATCATATCACTCCATCTTGACTGGAAGATGATCCAAGTTCTTTTTCTTTTTTCCTTTATTTCCAAGAATTTTTAAAAACACCAATCTGAAGTGTTTTTGTCTAAACACTTTCTATAAGTTTAGGGAGCTAAAAGGCACTTCTCTTTCTTTCTTTCTCTCTGAAGTATTAGAGGTGGAACCCAGGTCTCCTACATTCTAGGTAAGCACTCTGCCACTGAGCTACATCCCAGACTTTTTAATTTTTTTTTTTTTATTTTGAGACAGTGGCTTACTAAGTTGTTTAGGCTGGCCTTGAACTTGTGATCCTCCTGCTCCAGCTACTGTACCCAGCAAAATAGTTTCTCTTTTTGCTTAAGTGGAAAAGCTATATACACATGATGGCAAAGTTGTTCTCGTAATGAGCAACTATAGTCAGTGAAGCAGAAGCTGAGAAATTCACGAATTAGTGTGCAAGTTTTATAGGAATAAGGGAGGGCTCAGGAATGATGGTTAACAGGTGCCCTGGAGCTTATTCTAGAATAGGACTTATTAGTGCCCATGACATTGAGGGAGCCATTAGTATCTGATTTTAACTCATTATGTCCCATCCTCTCATTTATGGAACACCTAAAAAAACTTAAACTGAGCAACAGATATACCACTTATGGTAACCTTGAAATAAATATTTGTTTTTAGAGTTCTATTCTTTCAAGAAAAGTAATAGGTGAATGATTAGTGATAATAAATGTGATTGATAACAACTTATATAATAAGCTCTAGATTATGTTCAACAATCTATTTTAATGCATTGGTGTCAATTTCATTAAAACATTTACAGAACTGAAAACTTGGTACTTACTGGGTTAAGTGGAGCTTATTCCCACCAACAAACTACCAAAGTAGAAGGAACTGAATTCATCTCATTCCCAAGTTTGTAACATGGGCTTTGGGAAACCTGATGAGACCATCATTGTTTTCAATAATGTTCTCTGATAATCATTGGTTGTTTTCTTTGTGGTAATAATTGTCCATGTATATTAGGATTCCATTCAACAATTTACTAGAAAATAAAATGGAAAACCAAGTACTAGTTGTTTGAAAAGGATTGAAGTTCTTTTTCACATAAAAGAAAGCTGGATATAAAGCTCTCCGGGACTGGCATGAAGTACCCATGTTTTCTCCTGAACATGAGTTCTTGTGGCTTCACTCTGTCAGCCTCAGAGGGTGGCTTCTAATCTCAGGGACAGTCTCAGTACAAGACGCAGCTGAACTTTCATTGATCATAAGCATGAGGAGAAAACTTGGTAGGACCAAAGGGACCTCCCTTTCTGTTAAGGAACCTTCCTGAGAGTCCTGCAAATGAGCACTTCTACTTATATATCATTGGCTAGCGTGCAATCATGTGAAGACCTTCAGCTGAGATTAAGACAGAAAATCACTCTATAAACTGGGTTTTTTTACCCCCAAGGGTGAGGTGAGGCATAAAGATTGAGGTTGGTAACTGATGGTAGGGAAAAAAAAGGTCCTATTTTAAATACTAACTTCATATAACCCATGTTTCAGGAGTACCTTTTACACAGAACATTTATATTCTGTGCATTACAGAGATTTTTCAAGGAGCCATTTTGGTAGAGTAATTTATTAAGATATAAATTGGCATTTTATTTTTATTGCTGTAAAAACCTAGAAAAGGAAGGGGAAACTTTATTTCTACTGCAGAAAGAAGTTGTCATACCTTTGGTTCTTGATGGTTCAACTGGAGCCAAACAGTAATGGCATTTGTGTTAAATTTTTAAATTTTTAAATGTCTGAAAAGCAGAGGGAAAACAACCTTATGCTCAATATTAAGACTATTTATAATAAAAGAAGCTGTGATGATGACTACGGACCTCCCCATATAAAAGGAATTGAACTTTCCATTTTATTAGGACAACCTCAGATTCCTGGATTCTTCTACTTTAGTAAGAAAGGTAGAAGATACCTAAAATAATAACTGAGATAAATTGTACTGCTACCATTGACAGTTGGTGTTTTGAATATGTTGGTTTTATAAAAGAAACTGAACATTTTTCTGACACTTGAACAAAGAAATAAATTCACAATGCAGATGTTTAGAAAATATTTTTTTCCAAGCTGTTATTGGTCTTTGAAATTTATGTTTGGTGGCCTTTGACATTAGAGGTAATTATTTTATTATTCATTTTTGGTGAAACTTTTTGTGTATTCATGTACATGAGTGTGTGATTTAGTAAATGTGCGTGTAATCAAGTCTTTTAATAATTTTTATGCCTGTGTTCTATTATTTCATAAGCGTTTCTCTTAATTAATTTATTTTTTTAAAGAGAGAGAGAGAATGATAGAGAGAGAAAGAGAGAACCAATTTTATTTATTTTTCCATCTGAGCTTTGTTTCTCTGACACTTAGTTGTATATGTGGTGCTGGGGTTCCAACCCAGGTCTTCATGCATGCCAGGCAAGTGCTCCAACTGCTGAGCCACCATTCCAGCCCTCTCTCTTTTTTTTTTAGAGAGAGAGAGAGAGAGAGAGGGACAGTGAGAGAGACAGAAAGAATCAATTTTTATTTAGTTTTTCATGTGGCTTTCATTGCTCTGACACTTTGTTGTGTACATGGTGTTGGAGTTTGAACTTTCGAACTCACACATGCCAGGCAAGTGTTGTAACTGCTGAGCCACTGCTCCAGTCCCCCAGCCCTCTCTTAATGACTTTAAAACTATGAAAATATTCTAGGTTTTTATTTAATATCCTTAATTAGAATTATTTTGATTTCTAATTCATCATAAATTGAGGAGAATGTGAGTCTATGATATGAATACTGGGATTTATGTAGTTTTTTCCTTAATATTGAGTTCAACATCTCACCAGATTTATTTTCCTTTTCAGAAGCAAATTCAATAAGATATTTTATTCTAATATATACTATACTTCTGTTTTCAGGCTATTACTGATTTCTAAAACCAAATTATAAAATCAGTTAAAACCAGTGGCTATATCTTAGTCTAAACTTCAAATCTCACATTAATATTACAGAAAAAACCAGCAAACATGTGTCTAACATAATTTTAAATTTCTTTGTGGAATTGTAAAATGAAAAGCAAAACAAGGCATAAACAAAAATAAATTTGCTGAGCTAGAGATGTAGTGCAGTGGGAGAGATCTTGCTTAGCATGTGCAAGGCCCTGGGTTTGATCCCCAGCACCATAAAAAGAAAAAAGCAGTGCAAAATAAGAGGTCAAAGTTACTTCACAGCTGTGCTCTGAAGGCTGACTTTTTTATTTTAGTTTAAAAATGGTTTGTTTACTAAATGTCATTCAAATACAAATGTTATTATTGAGTGCAATTTTGACTTCTGTTGTGTTTACTGTATCACCATTACATAGAATTTATTATCTAGTATTGCATAGTTTCCTTCATGTATGAAAATGATCATATTACATTTTCTCAGATATACACTTAATAAAAGGATTGCTCATAATTTTTATGCTTTAAGTTACACCTAAGTAACCAGCTGGTCAAGTACTTGCTTCTTCCAGTTTACTCAGCTGTTAGTTTTTATGGATAGTGAAATTTTATGTCTATTTTCAATCAGAGTTTTATTATTTGCTGAATCTAAAATTTTTGGAAAGCTTTTTTTTTAAAGACTGCAGAGAATACTGTATAATATTGCATAAAAATTCAAAAATTTGGTTCTTTTCCTACCCAGGCAGATGTTAATCCTTTTTTGTAATGTAAATAATTACAACAGGACATATAAAAAATGATGTATAGATTAGTTCCAAGGAGAAGAAAAGGCTAAAGAAATCATTATGATTCAATTCATGAAAATCTGGCAGTATTTTATGTATCCTTTACTATTAAACTATGAAAAACGGTTGCAACATTTTACAAAATAAATGGTCACTAGAGTAGCTACTGAAAACCAATAATCTGTCTTGAATCTGTTAATCTGGCAGTCAAGGAGACACTGACCAATGAAGAAATTATTTAACAAGTCAAAGGTTTTGTTTAAGTACTAGAAATAAGAAGGCAGTTTTATGATAGTTAAGCAATTTCAATGTTGAAAACTAGTGCTCTGGCTGATATCAATGTGTCCATCTGTCAATATACTGTTCTTTATTGATTAGATCAGTGTCTTTAGTCAAATCCAACAAATGTCGTTTGAACTACATGGTCCTTCCTTGATGAGTTTCAGATGATTTATCAGTTGTAGTGATACATCATAATCAGGCTTAACATCTTTTTCAAGCCTATGGCCATAAGCAGAAAAACTTTCTCTTATAATAGGCATTCCAAATTTTTAATGCCTCCTGATATTTAAAATAGTCCCCAAATCTACCAAGGTTTCCTATGTTATAATTTGTGTCCCAAACTGCTCTCTTTAACATCTGTGTTCCTCACTCTGGGATGCTTTTCCTTCTTTTAGAGATGAGTCCCCAGAACAGAAGATAATATTCCAATGTGTTGGGAAGGTTTGAGAATGTGGGCGTCCACGGTAAAGGGGCACTTTCTGAATCTTTTTACTTATGGGCATGCTAACACCTGGATTCTGGAGTACACAGAAGATGGTTGGGGTCCGCAGGTGTTTCCTTTCAGGAGAAAATGTTTTCTCGAGTGGAGAGCTCAGAAACCTACCATTAGAGAGGAGACTCAGATGATGATGGGGATCACGGGCTGCATGAGTGGTAGTGGGCAGGATCCCCTTCTCTCTTTCCTGGGGCAGGGAAAACTCCCAGGCTCAGGGACGACCCCCTGCTCTGGGCACTGACTGCAGAAAACCCAGCTGACTGCAGCAGGACTTGGAGCAGCAGGATGTGGGCAGCTGCCCCATCCAGAGCACTGTTCCCAGTGATTTTGAAATTTTTTTCAATTATTGAGCAACTTTTATTTTGTGTATTTCTGTGAGCTCTGAAATGCCTCTGTAGTGGCTACCGGGAAGGAAATGTCTCACCTTGACTGAAAAGCACAATATAGCGAAGACAATGTTTATTCTTTAATTTTCCATGAAGGTAAAAATTTTCTTCACGTTTCAGACCTAATACCATTCTCAGTATAGTTGTGGTTGTGAAGCCTGAGGCATAAAAATTACCTCAAAATGTTTGTGAAAATGTAAATTTGAACCTAGGTTTTTCTTACTAAAATTAATGAGCGATGCCCTGAAATATATCCACAGATGTAGGTCTAATTCTGCAGATTGAGGATGATTCTCTCTTTGCTCAACTACTGAAACTAATGAATTGACTTTTCCTGATGCTGATGAAAAGTGGGACATCCAGGATATCAAATTGTGGGGTTTGGGAAATTGGTGCTTAATATTTAAGACCCAGCCCAATCATATATTAAAAATTCATTTCTTCATAATGCTTTTCTATTGTATTTGCAGAATTGCAGGTTTTACAGATAAGAATAACAAATTATCCAAAAGTGTATCATTCAGGAATAACACCACTTTAAGATTTTTTTTTTTTCTACCCAGGTAATCTGCATGTTTAGAACTTTAGATCCTCAGGCAGGTAGTTCACTGCATTTCTCCTCCACCCTGACACACACCATGTGCTTCTGCATTTGGTCTCTCTCCTTTCTGTGTGCACAGGGGAACAGCAATTCTCTGAGCAGCTGAAATTCTGCTGGGGTTTTAACACTGTGGTTTTGGCTATCCTTCTCCAAGGAGAGGGCGTATTTCAGGCTGACTAGTCAGAGGTCCCCACATCCCTGGCTGTGTTCATGTGACAGAAGCATGGCCAATCAGAAGAGCTAATCTTCATGCTGGATGAATATGGGAGAGTCTGGCACTTCTCATTGTGACCCTAAATGTAAGAACACAAAGGTGACAAGAATTGACTGTGGCATTGGGTGGAGAGACCCACTGAGAACAGACCGGGTACAAAGAAGATTGGAGTGGGAGAGCACAAACAGGAGTTTAGTGAAGAACTTAATTTCTTCCTGGTGGTGGACCTCTTGGGTTTCCATCTTCGGTGAGTCAATATAGTTCCTCTTGAGTTGAAGGTAATTTGCTTGGATTTCCCTCACTATCAAACAGATGCTATCAAACAGATGCTGCTAGGCATATGATATTATGTTACAAATTCTTTATATCTCTAAAATATTATTCACTAATGTATTGATAAATTATAGAAAATGGTCCATTCAAAGAAAATATAATTCTCTGAACATACTCTCATTTGAAAACACTAACTCTTATTCAAGTGATTATTACTGTTATCATGTTTATTGTCATCTATGTCTAGTATGCTACGTCATGTTGTCATATTAGGGGTGTCCTGGGACTGAACACCTCTGCCCAACCTTTCCTACTCTCATAACTATGCTGCTATGTCTCTTCAAAGCAGGTATAAAAGTAGCAAGGAAAAGTAGAGAGTGGAACAGGTATTTGCTTTCCTGTGTCCGTGGCAGCATTATTCAAAATAGCCAGAACGTTGAAGTAACTCAGTCTACTTATTTTTAAAATAACCACTCTTTTTACAAAAACATTTATTAAAAAGCAGTAACACTTTCCTTACTCTTTTAGGGTTTAATTTAAAATCATAAAGAACATTTTTAATATAACTTAAGACATTTCTTCTCAAAATAAATTGGACTAAGAATCATTTTATAAATTTGCCTAAAATGCAAATTTCTGGACCTATGCACAAAGATTTGGATTAGTGATGTTTCAAGATTAAACAAGGAGTCTGCTGTATCTACATTGTTCTGTTTCCCTCATTTCTCTCATTTATTATTATTATTATTTTTTTATTAGAAGAATATAGACATACAGTTGAGGGGGAAACATTATCAAAACATTAGCAATCAATGGATATAAACTTTGTTATTGAGGGGAAAAGCCAGATCATGGATAACCACCTTGGATTTTACCTACTGCAGTTTCCCCCAGAAGAACTCATGCGTTAAATGGGTAGTTCGTGGAGGAATGACATCGGCTTCTGGGATGGTTCCCCCATCTTCCCAATCTCCAGACTCCTATGAGTTCTTCATATACCCTTCCCCCCTCCCCCTCCCTACACCTCCAAGTATCCTATAGAGCCATCCCCCTAATGCTCTGAAAGTCATTCAATTTGCAGTTTTGTTAGGTTAGCCGTCTGCCATACTGCTTCCCCATATATGCTAACATTAATAGATGAGAGAAACCATTCGGCCCTTGAGTCTCTGAGATTGGGAGACTTCACTAAGCATAATTCTATTCATCTCCATCCATTTGATTTGAAAAGACATCATATCGCCCTCTCTAATGGCCGAGTAGTATTCCATTGTACATATGTACCAAAGCTTTTGTATCCACTCATCAAGTGAGGGGCATCTGGGTTGGTTCCATAGTCTAGCTATAGTAAATTGAGCTGCTAAAAACATTGATGAAGCCACATCGCTATAATATGCTGATTCTAAGTCTTTTGGGAAAATTCCCAGTAGTGGGATAGCTGGGTCATAAGGTGGTTCCATCCTTAATTTTTTGAGGATTCTCCATACAGCTTTCCATAGTGGCTGAACCAGTTTGCAGTCCCAGTAGCAGTGTAGTAGTGTTCCTCTTTTCCCACAGCCCCTTCAGCATCTGTCATTGTTTGTATTCTTCATTTTTGCCACTCTAACAGGAGTGAGGTGGTATCTCATTGAAGTTTTGATTTGCATTTCCCTTATAACTAATGATGTAGAGCATTTTCTCATATATTTGTGGGCTTTCGGGACTTCCACTGGAGAGAAGTTCCTTTTGAGTTCGTTAGCCCATTTATCGATTGGATTATTTGCAAGTTTGGACTTCAGTTTCTTTAGTTCCCTGTAAATTCTGGATATTAGCCCTCTGTCTGAGGTGTAGCAGGCAAAAATTTTCTCCCATTTTGTAGGTTCTCTCTTGATGCTCTTGACTAGATTTTAGCTGTGCAAAAACTTTTTAGTTTAATTGCATCCCATTCATTTAATTTTGATTTTACAGCATGTGCCATGGGAGCTTTGTTAAGGAAGAATCTGCCGACTCCTATAAGGTGTAATGTTGACCCAACTTCTTTTTCTAGTAAATTTAAAGTTGTAGGCTTAATATCCAGGTCTTTGATCCATTTTGATTTAATTTTTGTGCAGGGCGAAGATAAGGATCCAGCTTCAGTTGTCTACAAATAGCTGTACAGTTTGTCCAACACCATTTGTTGAACAGGCTATCTTTCTTCCACACTATACTTTTGTCCCCTTTATCAAATATCAAATAGTTAAGGATATGAGGGTTTGTCTCAGGATCTTCTATTCTGTTCCACTGGTCTTCAGTTCTGTTTTGATACCAATACCATGCTGTTTTTGCTACTACAGCTCTGTAATATAATTTCAGGTCAGGGATTGAGATGCCCCCTATTTCTTCTTTTCTATAGAGTAGTGTTTTGGATAGTCTGGGTCTCCTGTTGTTCCATATGAATTTGAGAATTGCTTTATCTATATCTCTGAAAAATGCCATAGGTATCTTGATGGGGATTGCATTAAATCTGTAAAGGGCTTTGGGTAGAATGGCCATCTTTATTATATTGATTCTGCCTAACCATGAGCATGGAATGTTTTTCCATCTGCTCAGGTCTTCTGTAATTTCTTTTTTTAGTGTTTGATAATTTTCTTTGAATA